>JACXGI010012090.1:0-23507 GCA_016801175.1 Esox masquinongy | reverse complement strand
TTAAACGTGGAAGAAATCAATGACCCTCACTCATTAGAGCCCTTGACTCCAAATCACCTCGTCTTGATGAAATCCAAAGTTGCCTTGCCACCGCCTGGGAGGTTTGTCAGGGAGGATTTGTATGCTGCAAAAAGGTGGCGCAGGGTACAATACCTTGTTGAGCAGTTCTGGAGCAGGTGGAAAAGAGAATACCTCCTGAACATTTCCTTAAGACAAAAGTGGCACTTACCTCGGCGGAATCTAAAGGTAAATGACCTAGTTATCATCAAGGATGACATGCTCGCAAGGAATGAGTGGCGTCTTGGACGAGTGATTGACGTCACAGAAGGAAGTGATGGGTTGGTTCGTCGTGTCAAGGTATTAGTAGGTCATCGGAATCTGACAGGAAAGGGACACTACACTTTCAAGGCCTCAATTATAGAACGACCTATCCAAAAACTAGTCTTACTACTTGAAGCTCAGTAAATAATTGCCAACACAAACCACAACACAAACCACGTCAGACATGTTTGGGTATCTGTTTGTTTCCTTGCATGTGGAACGCTTCTGTTTTTTGTGTACCAAGGTGGCCTAGAAATCATGACTGATTAATTTTTCATTTTCTTGTTTACTTCATTAATCATTTCATGATTTGGTGGGAGTGTAAGTGACCATAGTTTACGAGACTTTTATTTTGAAATCACACGGAACAGGGGTAAGCTGCAAAAAAAGGCAGATTCAGCACGCATCAAACCTTGTTAGACGAGAGCTATATTTTTACTCTCTTGCGTAAAACATACACCACATGTACTACAGCATATAAACTCAACATTTTTTTTCTCACTGTTTTATTTGAAGCTTATGTGAATATCTTCGTTTCGGATCACATTTTGAACATATATGCTCGTGTTAAGTCTTTCGTGAACTACCTGCAAGGGGCCAATGGACAGCTAAGTAGACTGCTAGTTTTGCACCCTTGGAAAGTGGAGCGAGGCATGAACTCTTTAAGTGACATTTTTAGTTATTCAAGCAAACTTTATAATGCAAAGTGTTAAATGATATTTGCAATGTTTCTTGGGTTTTGAGCTTGTCAATACGGTTCAGCAACTTGTGAATTTTATGTGAACATTGGCTTTATTGTAGTCTATTTTATTTGCATATGAGCATATTCTTCATTTATCATTTGAGCATCCAGTTAATATTTTGCATAAACCCATGCACTTTATTTGTAATTTATTTACTTGCTCTCGTTTGTATGATATTTTTAGTTTCACTGTGCTGGAAGAGCGGCAATAAACGTTATTGCACCCGTTTTCGAGACTCCTCTTCATTTCGGTTCCAAGGGCTGCTACATCCACTGTTCTGTGACTCATTAATTTCCACCTGTCATGCTTGTTTTTTATATGAGGTTTCACCCCAAACATTCACCATTTCATCTTTTAGGACCCAGCAATAGAGAACATAACAGCCAGATGAAGTGCTCAATAGGGAGAATGTAGTTTCATCTTTACAGACTGCCCCAAAATAATTTATATTCTGTAATGATTTATATAGCTGCAAATTACTACTACAACAAATCTATAGCGTTTATTCTTAGCGCTCATGTTCCTTAATCTCACATGCTTACCACTTAATGTATTGTATATTAATGTATGTCGAATTAATTCAATTTGTGTAGTCTGTCCCAAAATGCTGTCTTCCATTAGCAGCACATTAACACCAAGTAAAATTCTGACTATGTGTAAACATACTTAACGATAAAAGGCCATTCTGTATCTTTTCAAAAAACAGACGGGCTAACTATCAACATACTCAACATACTTTTACCTTTGTGAACCCTTTGAATGTCCCTGCATGAATCATCCATTAACTACTATCTATCAATCAGCCTCCTTTTTACTTTTTATGAAGAAAGCAAGTCTTATGGGAAAAGTAAGGTGTTGTTCTTATCCAAACATGTAACCACATCACAACCTGTAACTGCATTACAATGTTAGGAGATTATTTGAAGTATATAAGATAAAGACCTAACTAGAATGTAATCTTAGCTAATGTCCTGGAAATGTTCCCAGTTAACATTAGGCAGTCTTTGCACTTTTTGGTAGACACCCCAGAGTCCCTATATTCTACACAAATGCTGTCAATAGATGTCCAGGACAATGTTTTCAACTCCCTGTCCCTCCCTCCTTCATTGAGGTAAACCAGAGCATGGTGCAACAGTAGAGTACAATACAGCTCTAGAAAATCACTGCGGCTATGCTGCCTTTCATGTGATAAGCAATCCTCCAGAGAACCAGGAAGTAACACTGAGACATGACATCAGAGGGAACCTACTTGCATATCCCTTCACAACAGCGTACCTGGTTTGTTATGGGAAGGGGGTATCAGCTAGATCCCATTATTGAGGAATGGTCCAAAATACAAGTTATTTATGAAAGCTATAGTCTCTAGGACAGTTGGAAGCAACTACATTTAGCCGTGGGACGGTTTTGGTGGAGCAGAAATAAAACCAAAAAGTGCAAATATTATCCCTTCATTACATTAAGACATGATTATAAAATGTCTTCTTTTTGGATGTGCAGTAATGTTCTCCATTTACCCTAACATAGCTTGAGAGGATCTGCAGAGAAGAATGGGAAAAACTCCCCAAATACAGGTGTGTCAAGCTTGTAGCATCGTACCCAAGAAGACATGAAGCCTTAATCACTACCAGTGGTGCCTCAACAAAGTACAGCGTAAACAGGTTTGAATACATATGTAAATGTGATATTTCTGTTGTTGTTTTTTTATTCATTTGCAAACATTAATTTGCTAAAAACCAATGCACTGAAAATATTCAGACCTTTTGCCATAACACTCTAAATTGAGTTCAGATGCATCCTGTGTCTTTTGATCCTTCCTGAGATGTCTCTAAAACTATTTTGGAGGCAAATTCAATTGATTGAATATGATTTCACTGTGAAATGGAAGAAATTTGGAACCAACAAGACTCTACCTACAGCTGGCCATCTAGCCAATCTAAGTATCCTGTTAAGAAGTGCCTTGGTTAGGGAGGTGACGAAAAACAACCTGAAGCATACAGTCAAGACAACGCTGGAGGGGATTTGGGAAGTCAGTGAATGTCTTTGAGTGACCCAGCCACAGCCCAAACTTGAAATCCATTACAGGTATCTATGTTGATACCAGAAAATCACAGTTCACTGAGACCCCATATCCAAACTGACAGAGCTTGAGGGGATCTAAAGGGGAGAAGGGTAGAGACTTCCCAAATCCAAGTTTGCAAAGCTGGCATAAGCATACCCAAGAAGACTTTAAGCTGTGATCGCTGTCAAAGGTGCTTCTACCACGTACAGAATAAAGGGTCTGATACGTACATGACATACATACAACATATTTTCACTTTATCGTTAGATGGTGTTGCATATAGATTGATGGCACAAATGTTTTATATCAGTTATAAATTAAATCTATAACACAACAAAATCTAGTGAAAGTGCTGGGGTCAAAATACTTTCCAAAAGCTCTGTATTTATTCAACAGACTCCATTTTGAAAATTCAGGTAGATCAGCAGTTCAGTTGTAGCAGTTCTGTATCTTAATTTAAATATTTTGAGCTCAAGTTAGGATACAGCCTTGATATATGATGTCTAGAAGGAGAGTTCTGGTCGAGTTAAAATGATCCCAGCTCCATTCACATACTGTGTACAGGGTTCAACACACATCCCCACCCTTCACTTCTGTCTCCACTTCATCGGTCTCCTCTGATTCCTCCAGTCAATAAAAGATTTGCAAAAAAAATGCAAGGAGAAAGGGGAGTGACTGTCCACACCTTTAAAAAAAATTTGAGGCCAGGTTTTGTTGAATACAGCAGGAGTTAGCGAATCCAGCCAAAACGTAAGTGTTGGACCAGTATCTGAAAGGTCATTGATTCAAATCTCAAAGCCATCAAGGTGAAAATCTGTCAGTGTTTACTTCAGCAAGGCACTTAACCCTAATTGCTCTTGTAAGTAGCTCTGGATCAGAGTGCTTGCCAAATGACTCAAATGTAAATGTCAAATGTACGGCCCTCAACCTATTACGGCAACAGTGACCTGAAAAAAAACATTAAGCACTACTAGCACTACTATGGAAAGCCATATTCAATCAATCAACTCTAGTAGTACTACTGGAAAGGCAGTTTATCTTTAACCCGCAATCTTAGGGTAATTAGCGATTATAAAGCTTCAAAATTCAAACAAGACGTTACAGCAGAATTGAAAGATATATGGCAGATATAAATCAAGATAGTGTGGCTTATGGAAAAAGGTTTGATATGCTCAGGGTAGCAGGAGGATGGGGATTTCAACTACTGAACATGAGGACATTTTTTTAAACCACATTATCTACAGTGGCTCTTAAAAGTATTCACTCCCCTTCAACTTTTCCACATTTTATTCTTACAATCTAAAATCAAAATTGATATAATTAGGAGTTTTTGCCACTAATCAACAAAAAAGTCCATTAAGTCAAACTGAATAAATTTAAATCTACAGTGGAAAATCCATTAACACCACCGTGCAAAAGTTTGGGGTCACTTAAACATTTCCTTGTTTTCTATGAAAAAATACATGAAATGTGTTTGAATAGGTAATATAGCAAAATGAATATGAAATATAGTCCTTGACAAGGTTAGAAATTATGATTTTTATTTGAAATAATAGTGTCCTTCAAACTTTGCTTTCATCAAAGAATCTTCCATTTGCAGCAATTACATCCTTTCAGACCTTTGTGAAGAGAATTTACCCTATGCTTCCTGAAGCACCTCCAAGAAGTTTTAATGTCCTCTTACTGTTTAATGTAACTGTTAATGTTAATGCTCCATTCCTATAAGAGTAAAATTAGATCTAGAAATTTTTTCGATTTTATTAAGCGATTCTCACAAATACAATATTAGACCGTCGTGAGACAGGTTAGTTTTACCCTACTGATGATGTGTTGTTGCAATAGTAATCCTGCTCAGTACGAGAGGAACCGCAGGTTCAGACATTTGGTGTATGTTTAATTAGAACTATATAATATACTATGCAGTATATATAATTATCTTATTGCTATTTACACATCCTGAAGCTTCATGTATATTAAAACAACTGGATTTCAATTACTATACTGACTACTAACCACTAAATTGATAGTTCTTATTAAATAGTAACAGGACAAAACCAAGGGCAGTTTCTCAAACCTCTATTTTGGGAGTAAACAGTCTTTGAAAAAAAGTTGCTCTCTAGAACCTATAAGGCTTCTTCAGCTGTCCCCATATGATATGATAACCTTTAGAAGAACACTTTTTGGTTCCAGTTAGATCATTGGAATGATTCTACAATTATTCACAGATAAATGTACGCGGAATCCAAAAGGCTTCTACTTGGTACCATGAAGGATTCACCTGTGAGGACACTCAAAGAAAACTTTTCGAACCCTGTTCCTTAAGAATGCACTGATACATGCCAATAGCACTTTTCTGCGGTGAACACGATAGCCATACTTCCTTACCAGAGAAATGTATGCATTTTTAGAACCTCTGGATAAGAGCATCTTGTAAATGTAAGTCCCTATCTCTTACATCCCTATCACCCCAGTCAAGGAAGCAAACTTGATCTGCACAATGACAAAATTCAGGTCTCAGTGACACAGAAGATGTGTGAATTGACTTAAATCTCAATCTTCCTGGAAACAGTAATCTTAAAATTTGCTTCCTAAATTTGGTAAAATGGTTACCTTCAGAGAAAATTAGGAAGACAGCATTCTGGTTATATCTTCTGTATGGTAAAATCATCAGCAAACAGAACAAATTTGTAGTCACAGTAGTCAAAGATGTATATTCCCTACACTTATCATATTTATCAACAGTTTGAAAATGTAAATATTTCACAGTTCTCCCTCCCAAAAGGAGAACTAAACTACTGTACTACTAACTAAATTCCAGATCATCTGTTTATTTTGTAGAAAGGGGGGAAGATTATGCGTTTCTGCTGTCTGCGGATGTTCCTAAGGGTATTGTACTACCATTTAGCCTTTTACAGCAAGGCCATGTGGCATGTTATGAACTTTATAATCAGGGTTATATTATCAATGAAGGTCAACCCAAATGAGGTTACATTAACACTACTCTCCCTTATTGTCATTTCACCGGCCTTCACTTCCTGGAAACAGATAATTGGCATGTAACCAAAATTTAAATAACAATATCAGTACAATAACTGCATCAATGCTCATAAGAGGGATTCACGCATCTCCATTTATGGCTATGGATGAGTGACTGTCTCAGAGGTCTGCTACACAGCATGTTCAAAGGATAGGCAGCACACACTCACTGTTTTCTGTATATATTGGATTAATATATGCAGGTTGTGTAAGAGAGAGAGGTGTAAAAGATACCACGGAGACATACACCAATCGGCCATAACATTATGACCACCTGCCTAATACTGTGTAGGTCCCCCTTATGCCGCCAAAACAAAGACCTCTGAAGGTGTGCTGTGGTATCTGGCACCAAGATGTTAGCAGCAGATCCTTTAAGTCCTGTAAGTTGCAAGGTGAGGCCTCCATGGATCAGACTTGTTTGTCCAGCACATCCCACAGATGCTCGATTGGATTGAGATCTGGGGAATTTGGATGCCAAGTCAACACCTTGAACTCGTTGCTGTGTTCCTCAAACCATTCCTGAACCTAGGTAGGTGGTACGTGTAAAAGTAGCATCCACATGAATGGCAGGACCCAAGATTTCCCAGCAGAACATTGCTCAAAGCATCACACTGTCTCAGTCGGCTTGCCTCCTTCCCATAGTGCATCCTGGTGCCATGTGTTCTCCAGGTAAGCAACGCACACGCACCCGGCCATCCAAGTGATGTAAAAGGAAGCGTGATTCATCAGACCAGGCCAGCTTCTTCCATTGCTCCGTGGTCCAGTTCTGATGCTCATGTACCCATTGTAGGCACTTTCGGAAGTGGACAGAGGTCAGCATGGGCACCCTGACAGGTCTGCGGCTGCGCAGCCGCATACGCAACAAACTGCGATGCACTGTGTGTTCTGACACCTTTTTATCAGTACCAGCATTAACTTTTTCAGCAATTTGAGCTACAGTAGCTCGTCTGCTGGATCAGACCACACGGGCCAGCCTTCACTCCCCACGTGCATCAATGAGCCTTGGCTGCCCATGACCCTGTCGCCGGTTCACCGCTTTTCCTTCCTTGGACCACTTTTGATAGGTACTGACCACTGCAGACCGGGAACACCCCACAAGGGCTATAGTTTTGGAGATGCTCTGACCCAGTCGTCTAGCCATCACAATTTGGCACTTGTCAAAGTCGCTCAGATCCTTACACTTGCCCATTTTTCCTGCTTCTAACACAACAACTTTGAGACAGAATGTTCACTTGCCTAATATATCCCACCCACTGACAGGTGCCATGATAATGAGATTATCAGTGTTATTCACTTCACCTGTCAGTGGTCATAATGTTATGGCTGATCGGTGTATCTGTAGATCACTCTGGCTCCACTACCATTAAATGCATTAATTTGCCACGATGCAAGTATTGCACATACTCACACAGACATTACAGTAACATACCACACAGACACTTATTTACCCGTCTTACTGCCACAAATACACACATACAGTGCAATTTATATGTATTTGGACGGTGACAGATGTTGTTTTGTCTCTTGCCCCGGGATACAACGACACAATGACGATTGGGGTTAAAGAAAGTAAGCTCTAAATTGATGGTATTTGCATCTATATTGGATAAACTATTCAGAAATAACAACACATTTGCACATAGTCCCCCCATTTAAGGGGACCAAAAAAGATTCACAGTTTTCTCTTATAAGGCAGTGTTTGTTTGCATCATTAGTGCATGCAAAAGAGAGCAGTCAATGTTTTGTATTCATTCTAGGTTGTGCATTTGCACACAGTCCATTGCTGGCATCTGACAACAAAAGGACCAAAGAAGTCTCAATGCAAGTCAAAGCTGACCACCATCATACAGATACAAGAGAATAAATCATTCAGAGACATAGCCAAAACATTAGGTGTGCCATAATCAACTATTTGGTACATTTAAGAAGTAACACACTGGTTAGCTCAGCACCAACATATGACAAAACCTGGATGGCCTAAACAAAATACCAAAAAGAGTCTGCAGAGGTCTGGAAAAAGTATTGTGTACTGATACGACAAACATCAACATATACCAGAGCAATGGCAAGTCAAAAGCGTGGAGAAAAAAAGGAACTGGCATACCAGCGTATCTGGAAAACAGGTTGGTCATGAAGTTGGGCTACATTCTTTACTTCTACATTCTGGGTGTTTTGGGCATTTATGGAACTGGTTCACTTGTTGTCATTGATGATACAACTGCTGAGGGCAACAATGCCCAGAAAAAAACAAACTGAAGATAGCGGTAGTACAGGGCTGACAGAGCATCATCAGGGAAGATACCCGTCATCTGATGATGTCTATGTGTCGCAGACATCAATGTCCAAAGACTTATGGACTACATTACAATATCACATCATATCACAAAAACAATACTAAAAACATTGTTCAAACTTTGAATGCAGGACAGTGAAGTTCCTCTCAATCTGCTAAGAGAATTATGACTTTTTAACAAGCTGACAACTTTGCCTCCTTGAAACACAGCATCACCTTGGACGGAGGAGAGGCAAATAACAATTCACTGACCGCTCTCTGCGTTTGTCCACCACTAGTGTGGTGGACAAACGCAGTGAGTCCTCAGGGCAGCCAGCCAAAGGAGAGAGACCATTCTGTTACCTATCAGTTTCCTCTCTGTATGCAGCTCAGCCCTTTAAAGCAGCTACAGTAACCTAATAGCAGCCTCATGTATATTCACATTCTGTCTGATGTGCTGTTGAAAATACTTGAACTTGCTTGATCTTACCCTCCTTGATCTTACCCTGCTCTCAACCGGCTCATTTATCTTACTTCTTCTGTAACAAAACAAAACTAATTGTAAAGTAGAGGAACTAATGTATATTATAACCCTAACCCAATCAATAAGGTATATAATTTGCTGTCAATGAAAGTTCCAGCTAAATGATAATACCCCTTTCATTCCTCCTTTTTCCTATCATCTCATTCTATCAATTCCCCTTCCACCCACCTACACTCTACCCTTGCTTTACAGATTTGTATGTTAAGTTGATTTTATACCTGAAGGGAGGTGGAATTGAAGCCATGGTTCTTGAATCCTGTCATTCTGCAGGTCAAATATCATATCAATAGTAAACAATATACTGTAGTTGTACTTGGCTCGTTTTCTCTTTGTATTTATTTCTGATGTGACAAACTATACACTACTTTTTCTTCATTGAGGGCGTAGAAAATGTTAGAGATAATTAAATATAATACAGTAATAGCTTGTTTGTGAAACCATAGTAACATGCAGTGAACGTGTGTGTGCTTGGGTTATTTTTAACAACACTTTTGTTTGTCTAACTGTTCAAGATCTTGTTTCAATCTCCTCCGACCCCTTTAATTATTGACTTGCAGTCTGTTGCCAGGCTTTTTTTCCTCTTCACACAAATTGAAAAAGAATGGGTGCGCGACAAGCATGAATTTACTGCATTAAAAAAATCTAGAAATTGATAGTTTTTCTCATATACTATTGAACCCTGATTTGCAAAGTCGAGGATTTTAGGTGTATTGCTTATACTGTGGCATTGACACATGCTGTGAGGTAAAAGATACATATGAAAAAGTCTTCCAACAGCATAAATAGTTTAGTGCTGTTGTACTTTCACATTGCACTGTGGAGTCTCTTCTCCCACTGCCCAGCACAAAATGTGAGTGACTGCCTATTTTTCTGTGTGTGTGTGTGTGCACTTGCAAGTATGCGAAAAGTAAAGGTTGGAGGATAACATTTCACTACTCATTGGTTTATGAGCCTGAGGTTTGACAGTTAGGCACACCATGAAAAAAGCTAAGTTTAATAAAGAAAAAAAATCCAATATTCAATTCAGCCCAAGATTTTTGGCACCCTTGAGCAAGAAGAGCAGAAAACGCTGTATGAAATAAATCATAAAGAAGGTCCCTGAGTGGCACCGTGAACTAACACTAAGGCACTGCCTCGCAGTACAGCAGTGTCATTGCAGCGGGGAGTTCTAATCCATCTGGGTTTGGGGAGTTGTTTATCAAGTATGGTTGCACCTTATCACACCATTGTGCCTGTGCGCTCAATTGAGGTTGTTGGCCAGTGAATGTGTTCTTCTGGCGCAAGGGATTGCGGCATTCATTTCCTGGTTGAGTGAACATTTTTACAAGAAGCAGTACGGAAACAGATGGGCTTCAGAGGACATATGGGTCAACTTAGACTCACAGTCAGCTGGAGTTGCTGCGCTGAAGCAGAGACTTAATCCCTATTTGGACACCACAGAGGTGAGAAAGAAAATGTTTTGAAAAAGAATAGGATCCAGAAGAAAATTTAAATGGTTGGGAGTGTTTTACATGCTTCAAACACAAAGTCCAAACGTAGGCGGAGCCTCTCATGGCAACAATTCCTGACAGATTCAGGAATTAAAGATTGCGCTAAGTCATCCATGCCAAGCCATTCTGATTATTTTCCACACTACTCAACCAGGAAGTAACGTGAGCCAACAGCGGTCAAGATTTACCTGAAGGATTCCCTAGAGCGCAATGACATCAGGAAATCCCTGCTCCCCAAGCAATGCTGGCCAGTTTGTATTGCCCATGGGGCATCCAGGGATCTCATCGGCTACGAAAGAACGACTGACAGTGCTGCGCCACCTGGGAGACCCATCAACTTTTTATTTCCCTATAAACTTTACAGGTTTTTCCACGCTGATGGATACCATGTCCATTACCATGTCACTCCAACTTCTACATTCTGGTACATTTCATCAAAATTTAAGCAGATGTTTCCATCACCATTGTTGCATAATAAGTTTTACCGGCAGAACAATATCTCAACAAGTCGAGTAATAAAACTTTTATTTAGCTAATTGCACTGACTAATAAATGGTTTTATCACACTTGATTTCTTTACCTGCAGGAAAACTGTGTAGAGGGAACACGTAAAAACTTTCAGATCTTTTGTTCTCAAAGTTTCACTCTGAGACACAATGGCATCATTGTGAATAGTAATTAACTGGTAGAACAGCTGCAGTGTTTCCACCACGCGACTTTACTCGATTTACTTAATCATAAAGTGATATAAAATCAAAATTATTAAGCCTGTGTTTAAGAGAGCACCAGTGCCAGTTCTACAAGACCACCAAACCTTAAGGGCGAACTACTGCAGTGATCCAAGTTGCTCAATTGTGGCAAGCAAAGAAACAAAGATTTTCCATCATAGCCTCACAAGATAAGTTGAAACATTCCTTCTGTGATAGCTGCAGGAACCTCAGGAGTTGGCCTTGATTTGGATTAAGAGACTGACATTGCTAACTTAATTTGTCTTCCTTGTTTAACTTTTGTTTATTTCACCTTCATGTCACCGGGTAAGACAATATAGAACAAATTCTAATTTACAGTGACAATCTGGCCAATGGAATCACCAGAAATGATTTCAGTTCCAAATAAATACATAACAAAAGACACAATGTAAAATGCAATATCCAAATGTCAATAAATAACACCAATGAATTACACTATATGAGGTTAAACATACAGTAATGACAGATAGTTAAAGTACTTAGCAGATGCATTGATCAGGTAGCACCTCAGATTGTTTCTGTGAGTGATGAAAGTGTCAGGTTTGAGAGACTTTTGCAATTCACTCCAGTCACGGTCAGCAAAAAAAAATGTCTTCTATGAATCAAGACTTTCGCAATTGAATTACTGTGCTCAAAGACTAACAGGCACTCTAGAAAAATAATTACACAGGTTCTCTCTCTTTGGCACATACAATGCCCTCAGAACCCATCAATATCTCTATTTTGCTTTGGTATGGACTTAATTCATAACTGATTACATTTATTTTTGCTATCAATCTGCACACAATAACCCATAATGATGAAGGGAAAATATGTTTAGAAAAGTGTACCAATTTATGCAAATGTATGCAAATGCATGCAAATTCGTGCCAATTTAAAATGAAATATCTTATGTAAATAATTATTCAGACCCTTTGCCATGACACTCCAAATTTAGCTCTGATGCATCATGTGTCCTTTGATCATCCTTGAGATGTCTCTGGAACTTGATTGCAGTCTACTTGTGGCAAATTCAATTGATTAGACATGATTTAGGAAGGCATACCCGTCACAGCGCAGGTCAGAGCAAAACTAAGCCATGAAGTCCAAAGAACTCTCCGTAGACCTTCGAGATTGAATTGTGTTGAGGCATAGACAGGATGAAAACCATTATGAAAAGCCTAAGCAAATAATACACATTGCTATTTGAACAGAACAACATGCTGCATTTTCACAGGATGTAACGCGTCAACCAGCAAACCCTGCCTTAAGTCCTAAAGTCTGGGGCTTAGCACCAAGTGAGATCTGGGCTACTCGGCCATGACCTACTGGCCGACTGGCACCAGTCCGTGTCAATGGAAACAGAACATAGCCTGGACTTTGAGGTAAAACATCAGTGTTTGGCACCAGTGGAAACAAGGCATCAGAGAGGTTGTTAAAGAAAACCTGATCCAAAGTGCACAACAAAGAATATCTATCCTTCAGCACAACAACGACCCAAAGCACACAGCCAAGACAACGCTGGAGCAGCTTTGTGAGAACTTTGTGAATGTCCTTGAGTGGCTTGCCAAACCACAGACTTCAAGCCCATTGAACCTCAGTGGGGAGACCTGAAGTTCACATTTCACCAATACATCCTCTCTGAAAAAACTTGCGAAGATCTGCAAGGAAGAATGGGAGAAAATGCCAAAATCAAGGTGTGCAAAGATAGCTGAGGCATAGCCTAGAAGACTAGGACACTGACTATGCAGTACCGGACCAAGTAATTATACGATATACGATATCTCATTACATGTGTGCCTTTTGAGCATAAGTGACCAACATGTGAATAGAATCAAAGCACTTATGTGCAATGAAGGCAAATGCAAGTACAAATGGCAATTCTAAATGTGCAATGAAGGAAAATTGAAGGTGCGAGGTAGTATGTGCAACTGAAATGCAGGGATAGCAGCAATGAGGTTCCTCCCGAGGTAGACATGATAATGTAAGTACTAAAAATGTCCTTATCAGACTTTGCAAACTAATGTCAGAGTCCAGTAGTACAAAGAGAGTAGTGCAACAAGGTCCCTGACAGGTAGTACTAAGCCGTGGGCGGGTGGGTATGGTTAGTGCTGGGTCAGAGTTTAGCAGGGTTACAGTAGCTGGAAAAAAAACTGTTCCTGAGCCTGCTGGTGCGGTAACGAAGACACCTGTACCGCCTGCCTGATGGTAGGAAATCGGTGTCTGCTGCATCTGTGTGTCTCCTTCAAAATGACTGACAGGGTGCCCCTACCCCCCCCTGATAGTTTGGGATAATTTAAATCATGACCTATGGGAAACATTAACTCAATAAATAGTTCAATTTATTAAACTACATAGACGGAATTGGGTGCTTTTGACCCAATTCCGTGGGGTCCCCCACGACCCCAATACATTGGTATTTTAAAAAAAAACACTAATTAAAACAGAAACTGAAAACAATAATATGAAGTCATTAGTAACAAATTGATTGACAAAGTCATGAAAAATTGTAATGACAGAATAAAGCACCTGTGAGATATGACAAAAAGTTCACCACAGGGGTCTGCGGGTACCCCAGTCGGTAGGATGAGGGTTAAGTTCCACATTATGTGTCCCATGAACTCAGCTGTGAGTTCATGGGACACTTAGCCAGGAAATACATTCACCTCCAGTCTGGGTGTACTGGCTTAAACTTACAGGTTGAGAAAGCGGAGCGATAAGAAGCAGAGTGGCTTGGGACAACACTTCAGAGGAAGTGCAGTTCTTGCGATGAAACAGGGCCATAACTGCAAGTTAGACACCATGAGAATGGGAGGGGAGAAAATGTAGGGGCTTTCATGCCTTGTAATTGAAAAATTACAGCTGGAGTTTGCCAATCAACTTGCCAGGGTTACAAGTTCCAAGTCTATTCTATCGAATTCCATAACATTTTCTGAATTCTCTGTCATGCTACCTGTTATTTTATCCCTATCCCCTAAACCTCAGACTGTTAAATTAAGGGAATTGAGCATGAAGATCAATGGAACAATGTCTCTCTGACTAGTGTCAAAGAGTTAGTGTGGGGTCTGGGTTAAGGGGTGTATTGGGCCCTAAATTGGTCCTCTGTCAATTTAGGATTTAAACTGACCCTATATCATTGTGACTTGAATTCTCTTTTGATATGGGTTGTCTACTAGCGTTGTGAATAATTCCATTTCAAGTATGCTGAAATTCCAATTTTAATTATCATTTAGGCTTTTTAATGAGGAAAGTTTGTGAGAGGAATTGGAAATTTGGTTGGCTTTTTGAATTGACTGAAAGTGAAATGGAATTGACCCCAACTCTTGTTGTGTGCTGAACAGACAGGAAGCAGACAGGGCTGTCACAGCTTATCACGTTTACAGTTTGGATCGGCAGCTAAAATAACACTACACCCTTTGATATGTGCTGACGGGAGGGAAATGCAATAGTGTTTGGGTTTCCTTCTATCCATACTAATGATAATTGAGATGAACGACTTATATTTTCGAAGTATTGTTGAATTGATTCCGACAAATGCAATTTCAAAGCTCTCTGCATCCCAGATACTGAAAGCAAGGCCTTCTTCTACTTATCTGTATCAAATTATCTACTGTGATTGATAAGTTGGAGTACTCTGTACTTTTCTTGGATCAATCTTACGGTAACATACATTTCTGGCTTGCACTAGCCATTCACTTCACGTCTAAGAATGACGTGTACAAACGAACTAATTCAAATCTACAGTCTACATCTAACACTACTTAGGTGTCATGATGCAAATGAAGAACAGCCTGCCTCAGACAAACTGAGATCTATTTTTTGTGCCTCAGCAATGGGGTTTTGCTCAAATGACAAAACTAATCAGCTTTCCTTCATCCCCGGCAAAAAACAAATGTTTACCTCACACCTACAGCACAAAATACATAACACTCACACAAACTAGTCCCAACTCCTCTTTGGCCTCTGCCAGGCAATTATTATCCAACACCAGACTATCTGAAATAGCCATCTGCTGGAGCAGAATGCTACAGAAACTGGACATTAAAAACTTTCAATACTTACTCCATATAGGTTAATAAAGTGTGTGCGTAAATAGCATGTGAGTGAGTGTGTTCATGCATGTACGCGCATGAGTGTGTCTGAAGATTGCGAGAATGAAAAGAGTGAAAGAGAAGAGAGATAAATCCATTAAAACTGAGGTTTCTAACTGGGCTGACAAACGCACTCGGAAATGTCAGTGATGTTACCAAGAATGGTTACGCTTCTTGGTGCACTCTGAGTTATGTTTCTAAAAATACTGTGCTGTGGCTCCACCGCTAGCCTAGGCCCGAGCCGGCCAACACAGCACTGCATGGGCTTCATTAATAACTGAGTTCCAAATGCCACACTATTTCCTATATAGGGCAGAGCTTTTGACCAAGGCCCATAGGCTAGGGATTATGGTACAACTTAGGATGGGTAGAGGGTAATCTTCACTCCTGCTTCTGGGTCCGTAATTACTCTGGGAAACAGAACCAAATGATTTGCTACCTGCAACTGTATGTTTATTAATTGATTTGTCATAACCTGTTTGACTGTATGGATCTTGAAACAACTGAGGTGCTGAGCCCATTTCATCCCCTTCTGCATCCATAACTACAAACAAAAACAGCTGATGCTGCAATATTTGTTTCAAATAGGTTCCATGGATATGCATAGGGGAGAATAAAGACATGTTGGTCTATAGGCTTGCTTTGCTATCTTTACACTGGGCTTCAAAACAATTGTTTCTATCCAAAAGACATTCACAGACCCAAACTGACAACAGGCTTTCAGCAGGGGTTTCAATAGCTTGCACATGCCCTGATTAATATTTCAGTCCTCGGGACACATAAAAAGCTACAGCTGGGTCCTATAATGTACACAACGACACTATGTTATTCTTAGTGTGCAGTTAATTAAATTAAAACACAAGATAGATGTAGCCGACACGGCATGAGAGAGGGCAAAACAAACCAGAGACAACTAACGGCTTGTCGCTACGATGGATCGGCTGTGCGGATTTGGTTACTGTGGTCCCCAGAATGGCACTTGTAGAAGTTCATATAATTTGCTGCAGCTAGTTTCTCTGCGAGGTGCTCCTTAAAAGCCGCACCAGATTCTTGAGGTTGCCGCACACTCACAAGGCAATAATGCCCTCTATTATTTTAATTTACCCAAGTGATAGTTGTCTTTATTGACATCATTATTCTATTCTGAGAATTTGACAAAAGTAAGACAACCGATTGACTATTTCGTTGTTATTTTGCGGTGTCAGCAATATAGGCAACATATAGCCAGAGCGTAATGATCTATGCTGCAGTAGCCTGGCCTACCAATGTCGAGTAAAGAAAAAGAAACATAGGTGCTAAGCACTTCAACTTAAAACACGAGGTTATAACCATTGTTGGCTGTCTGATCAAAATGCTCTTTCATTCCTAACAGCAGCCTGTTGAAAGAAAGGTAGTTGCCACTGGCTAAAAATCCTTGGTGCCTTGAGAACGATCACTTTTATTGATCAGCCAAGCAGAGGTCTAGGCCTGTTAAGGGGTATAATGGTCAATATTAAGATGGAAACCGATAACGTAATGTAAAATTAAATCAAATTATGATGTTTTTGAAGTGTTTTGTTGTTGTTTTTCGACTGGAAAAAAAAACATTTTGTTGAAAGAGCACATTTACGCTCTAGTATTATTCTTATCTCAAAAAGCATTCCATAAGATCAAAGACTACATAAGATAATCCTTACCTTTTAAGAGCGATATCAATATTGCAACATTTATTGATGATCGTGAATAATGAGACATTGTCTGACTGGCTCAACTAACAAGCTCGCCAAAAACATAGCCTAGTAAATCGAGGGGCAAGTGTTGCGGGGGTAATACAGTATTGCTGCAGCAAGCCCGATAATTAAAACCTAGCTGGTTAAAACGAGAGACAGCAGAACAGACAGCTCGGTGAGACACGGTAAGCTATTAGCATATGATCCCACTGTTTATCAAACGTGGTTAAATATAATGTGGCTGGGCGCTATTTAAAAAGTTAAGAGATCATGCCCAATGCAGGGAGCTTTTTCCTGTGTGTGTGTGTGTGTGTGTGTGCGTGTGTGTGTGTGTGTGTGTGTGCGTGTGTGCGCGCGCGCGCTCTGTCTGTGCGATACGCGTCCCCATTCCAGGGCTTGCCGACAGGGTATAGCCGCTCTACTGGATAAGTTATTCCCCCCCTCTTCACTGCATCCACTCGCTGCACAAACATCATTGCAGATCTATTACCCCACAAACAAACGTACAACACACACACATTACAGTCCAACAGTGGTAAGAGCAAAGAACAGAATTGCAAAGGTCTTACCTTCTGGGTTCTTGTTTTTCTTAAGACTCTTGCCACAAAGACACTGCAGCATATGCGTTCCTTTGCTGAAAATGTTCCAAAGAAACCACATTGATTTGGGCGAAGAGCAATCCTGTGGCTTAAACACCCAGATATAGATGAGATCCTTGCGGTTGCATAACACAATTGTTTCAGTTCTCCAGGACAGGGCTACGAAATGTATCATAGAAAAATAGGTAATATCCGAGTCTTAGGCGTTTTCATTCACGTGGTGAAAATATGTATCTGTCCGAGTTCACAATAAAGGTGTCTTTTTCTTCTTCTGGCGTATAAACGATGCCACCTCGGAGAATCGGTAATAAAAAATATACTCTATAAACTGCATGTGTCGCACCGGGAGACGTGCTGTCTGTAAACAAACAGAACTAACATGAAAACAGTGAAAAACGGCAGATTTCCGAGGAGAAAACCATTGCCTATTAGTTCATCACTCTGAGGAGAGGAGGGAGGATCTGTACAGCATCAAAAGCCAGGGAAGGATGCATCCTATGCACACGCACAGACTGCAACGATAGCCCCAACAAAACAACACATTGCCTAATCAAGTCACTTCACTTCGTGGTGTTTCTTCGTCAGAAACCAATTGTTTGCCGAAGTAAAATTCCCACAACCCCAGTTTACATATCTTTTTTGCTCTTACTGCAACGTTCGCAAAGACAGGTTTATTTCCTTTGGTAGAAGGCTCTGTTCTATCCTGAAAGCTTCTGGGTGGTTTATATTTCTTATCTGAAGGGTTTTTCTCTCAGTTGTTTAACACATGCACTAACGTGTAAAGTGGCCAACGGCGCGCCTGGTAAAATATTAGGACGTATTTCGCTTCGCCTTGGATGTCTAGTTAGAAATAGATAGGGAGGAGGGGTAGCAATTGAAAGATTGGCTTTCCATTACGTAAACACGTGGTTTCGGCGCCGTCAGATCGCGGATGCTTTCAGGAATTTTGTGAAGAGACAGACTTGTCTCAATGACTGATGCAGTTACTTCCCACGATGTGTGTTATGCCAAACTGATATTCGGTATAAAGTTTCGACTCGTTTTGTGTTTAATGCCAGCATCTTAATACAACGCTATTATAAGATATTTTATGACATCTCAAAGATTTAATCCGTGTGTCTCTAATCCATATTAGATTGTTAAACTGCCGGGTAAAGGCAATTACTTAATGTGCTATACCCAACGGGTCCATTTCGTTCGGTGTTATCATTAACGTATGGTAGCACATAGTCTGTGACAGCACCCGTTCTATGAAAAAGTCACAGGTGCTGGTATTCTCATGAGATAAACAACGCGCGATGCTTGTGGGTAGTGACAGGTAGGCCTAATGATCTAAGCCAGCAGTTCTCAAAAGATGGTACATAGAAATGTCATTCTGTTCTATGCTTTGAAACACTTTAAGTGAAACATAAACGTCAAAGGTCAATTATTGTAATGTGACATTGGTTTTATGTTGCTCAATATTATTGAAAAAGCATTCATATTTGGTAGTCACCTGCTGCAAGAACATTCTTAAGCCTTTTGGGTCAGGCAACCAGCTTTTTGAATTTGTCCCATTCTTCACATTTTTCTCCAGGTTGTACAGTTTGATTGGTCTATGCTTGTGGACTGCATTTTTCAAATAGTTTGACAGATTCTCAAAAGGTTACAGAAAAGGACTTTGACTGGGACACATTTTTGCTCTTGAAGCCCCCCCATTCTTCTACATCCATTCTTCTTAAGGTATGCCATCACCATACTTCACTATAGAGAAGGGTTGTCTTGAGGCATGGGAAGTGTTAGGTTTGAGTATGGGACAAAAAGCTCTTATCTTGGTCATATGACCTGCATCCACTTTCATGCTTTCTAGAAAACTCCAAACACAGCTTCACATGGTACATTTTGAGTAACAACGTTTTTGCCACTCGCACATACAGGCCAGTGTTAAGCAGAGCTCTTGATGAGATTGACTTGTGCCCCATTACTTCACTCCCAGCCACTGAACTCCGTAGCTCCTTCAAAGTGACTGTTGGCCGTTTTGTGGCTTCTATGCAGCTTCTACTTCCTGGTTATTTGTTTTCCTAATGCATTCATGTGTATTACATCTAACTTTTGTAAAATGCTCTTTAGTCTTCATTTCCAATGATACTTGTGAGGTTTCCATTCAGAAAATGTGACAGCTACTTTAACTGTTCTGAGGTGGTGGCCAATAGTATGGTAATTGTTTCGTCATTAGGGCAGTTTTGTTAATCTGTGTAAAATGCAAGCTTCCACAGGATGGGTTCAGTAGTTCAATAGGGTTCAATAGGGGTTTAAATGAAGCGACACAAGCAACTTGCTGACACAAAGGTCTTTCCCTATCCTGTGATCAGGAAATATTCTGAGGCAATTGGGCATATTCTAACACATTCCATTTACACTGGATATTGGATAACATTCTTTTACATCACGTGGATGGCCGGGTGCATGTGCGTCGCTTACCTGGAGAACACATAGCACCAGGATGCACTATAGGAAGGAGGCAAGCCGGTGGAGGCAGTGTGATGCTTTGGGCAATGTTCTGCTGGGAAATCTTGGGTCCTGCCATTCATGTGGATATTACTTTGACACGTACCACCTACCTGAGCATTGTTGCAGACCATGTGCACCCTTTCATGGCAACGGTATTCCCTGAGGACATTGGCCTCTTTCCGCAGGATATATATATATATATATATATATATATATATATATATATATATATAAACATATGTTTTACAAATAAACACTTACTACCCAAATAAATGGCTTAAGTTCAACCTTCAGGGGCCTAACACTTTTGCAAAGTACTGTATAGCCAAAATAATATACATATATATACATGCTAGTGTATATATATGATAGTATCATGATAGTGTCCTGATAATATACAACCCTGTTCCCAAAAAGTTGGGACGCTGTGGAAAATGTAAAGAAAAACATGCAATGATATTCAATAGATAGTAAATAGTACAAAGACAACATGTCAAAAGAACAGGTGATGCAAAACAGTGGTAAACATGCCACTGTCCCAACGTTTTTGAAATGTGTTGCTTGCATTGAATTCAAAGTGGGCATATGTTATTCCAAAACCAATAACATCTCTCAGTTTCAACATTTGATATGTTGTCTTTGTACTTTTTTAATTAAATATAGGGATACATTATTTGCACATCATTGCATTCTGTATCTATTTGCATTTTACACAGCATCCCAAGTTTTTTGGAAAAGGGGTTGTACAAACAACCAACAGGTGTTGCCACTATTGTCAGGTAAAACAGATCAGAAAAGCCGGTACAAAATTTGTATGTCCCTAATGAACATATCCAAAATGTTCAGCATCATGAACAGGTAATGCAATTCACCCTATAGATTAGGTAAAGAGGAACTCCATCCAAACAGTGTACATGTCACTCCATCTAAATGTACAGCAACCACTAAAACTGCTAAAAAGATCAACACCTTTCTATTCATTATTATCCATATAAATCACATTTCTATTGCAGCAACATTTTCCTGCTGTGAGAAATTAGTCCAATTAAGAACCTTCACCTTTAGCCAGGCCTGCATGTAACAGTACCCCTGCTATTTCGATTCCAGGCTCAGAGACTGTTTGTGAGAACATCCTCTGGGGACACCAGGCCTGTTGGTGTTGGAGTTGCCAATGACTACTGTTGCTGGTGCATTGACGCTTGTCTCTGAGAGTTGGCTCATTTTCCATCACAGATTTAATTGGAAAAGAAAACAACTCTTTGTTTACATCTTTAGCCCCAGGGTGAATTCCTCCCTTAGGTACAGACCTAGGATCAGTTTCCTCACCCCCATTTCTAACCTTAACTATAGTAGATACAATGTATAACTGGCTCTAGATCAGGGCTAAGGGGTTCGATTGAACTAATCTGGAAGATCACAGCTATATAATACAAATCAGGTGAGTAGTCACAAGGTAACCATGGTCAGCTATGAGTTTAACTGAGTAAATTGGTACAAAAAGGCTTCACCCTGTAGCCAGGTAGAAAATATAGTTACTTCATAAGTAAAACCTAACCCAAATACCATATTTTAAACCTAACTCAAACAATCCAGAATACATGTCTAACCTTCACCTTTACGCCAGGGCTATCGAACTCTGACCCTGGAAGTAAAAGCGAACATCAGAAATGCCTCAGTCTGTCAGCCCCACATGCTATTTTCTATGCAAACACAAATGTAAAAAAGATTTTAAAAAAATACATACATAAAAAATATATACATATATACAGTATCTCACAAAAGTGAGTACACCCCTCACATTTTTGCAAATATTTGATTATATCTTTTCATGTGACAACACTGAAGAAATGACACTTTGCTACAATGTAAAGTAGTGAGTGTACAGCTTGAATAACAGTGTAAATTTGCTGTCCCCTCAAAATAACTCAACACACAGCCATTAATGTCTAAAGCGCTGGCAACAAAAGTGAGTACATCCCTAAGTGAAAATGTCCAAATTGGGCCCAATTAGCCATTTTCCCTCCCCAGTGTCATGTGACTCATTAGTGTTACAAGGTCTCAGGTGTGAACGGGGAGCAGGTGTGTTAAATTTGGTGTTATCGCTCTCACACTCCCTCATACTGGTCACTGGAAGTTCAACACGGCACCTCATGGCAAAGAACTCTGAGGATCTGAAAAAAAGAATTGTTGCTCTACATAAAGATGGCCTAGGCTATAACAAGATTGCCAAGACCCTGAAACTGAGCTGCAGCACGCTGGCCAAGACCATACAGTGGTTTAACAGGACAGGTTCCACTCAGAACAGGCCTCGCCATGGTCGACCAAAGAAGTTAAGTGCACATGCTTAGTGTCATATCCAGAGGTTGTCTTTGGGAAATAGACGTATGAGTGCTGCCAGCATTGCTGCAGAGGTTGAAGGGTTGGGGGTCAGCCTGTCAGTGCTCAGACCATACACCGCACACTGCATCAAATTGGTCTGCATGGCTGTCATCCCAGAAGGAAGCCCCTTCTAAAGATGATGCACAAGAAAGCCCACAAACAGTTTGCTGAAGACAAGCAGACCAAGGACATGGATTACTGGAACCTGTGGTCTGATGAGACCAAGATAAACTTATTTGGTTCAGATGGTGTCAAGTGTGTGTGGCGGCAACCAGGTGAGGAGTACAAAGACAAGTGTGTCTTGCCTACAGTCAAGCATGTTGGTGGGAGTGTCATGGTCTGGGGCTGCATGAGTGCTGCCGGCACTGGGGAGCTACAGTTCATTGAGGGAACCATGAATGCCAACGTGTACTGTGACATACTGAAGCAGAGCATGATCCCCTCCCTTCGGAGACTGGGCCGCAGGGCAGTATTCCAACATGATAACGACCCCAAACAGACCTCCAAGACGACCACTGCCTTGCTAAAGAAGCTGAGGGTAGAAGTGATTGACTGGCCAAACATGTCTCCAGACCTAAACCCTATTGAGCATCTGTGGGGCATCCTCAAACGGAAGGTGGAGGAGCGCAAGGTCTCTAACATCCACCAGCTCCGTGATGTCGTCATGGAGGAGTGGAAGAGGACTCCAGTGGCAACCTGTGAAGCTCTGGTGAACTCCATGCCCAAGAGGGTTAAGGCAATGGTGGAAAATAATGGTGGCCACACAAAATATTGACACTTTGGGCCCAATTTGGACATTTTCACTTAGGGGTGAACTCACTTTTGTTGCCAGCGGTTTAGACAATGGCTGTGTGTTGTGTAATTTGAGGGGACAGTAAATTTACACTGTTATACAAGCTGTACCCTCACTACTTTACATTGTAGCAAAGTGTCATTTCTTCAGTGTTGTCACATGAAAAGATATACCCAAATATTTACAAAAATGTGAGGGGTGTACTCACTTTTGTGAGATACTGTATATATATATATATATATATATATATATA
>JACXGI010012089.1:0-13886 GCA_016801175.1 Esox masquinongy | reverse complement strand
CGGCAAAAACAAAACGGAACAAAACAGAACCACACACAGCTGGTGTGTCAAACAGGGTGTAATGATGACAACTCCACAATGTTGGATCTTGATTCTTGGTTTCTGGGTAGTTCTGTAGGTAATGGGTGTTTGTGTATTGACAGTGGAATAAAGCTAAATTAGCCTATCCTATTTCTTCTATCAAAACTTTTGTTTACAGTGCAGGTCCTACTAATGCTTAATTTTGTTTTTCAAATCTGTTTCGAAATACTATCTCAATAATGGACTGTCATAAAAGCAGTTTACAAATAGACTGAATTGGATTGATTGACATGGACAGCTAGTTGGCAAAGTGCCAATGAGTGCCTGTGCAGTGGCATCGTCCTGCAAGATACGTCATTTTGGCTGACGGACAAGCGTCACCCATCCATGCTCAAAGTTGACCAGCGTCACGGTTGTGGATGGGCTCCGTTGGTTCCACCACGCAATCAATCGTTATCAGCAAGCCCTCCTCAAAACACAAGTCGATAACAGCTATGTCAGTTATGTTTTCCCGTTGTTTTGATTATTTGAAATAATAGTGTAAGTAGTGTACATTTGTAAACCTTTTTGCTGAAAACCTAACACATTTTTTTGGACTCAACTTGGAGGCTAGATATTTTGCAAACACCAAAAATGTCCACATCCGTTTTGAAATGTAGCATTTCATTTCAATTGTCTGAGTGTGTTGGACTGGTTTAAGATGCAACTAATAACTTGAAAATCAAGACTGAATTTAATAAGGACCAACTTTCTTAAAGTTTGCAAACAAACATACTGCTATGGCCAAATAGTCATATGAAGTAGTTGCTGTTGTGACAGTGTATCGTGAAAATGTAGTTTCCATCAACTCAACCTTATGACACATCAGTAGCAGCAACTGACAGGTTAACAGGTTGGCATGGTTAGTTATAACTAATGCTCTTGGACGCAGCACCAGTTTTTTTTTTAACTTGGCTGCCAGTTCCTGTTCTTTAAGGAACATTATTGGAGGTGTTGTCTTTGGCTTAAGAGATGAAGAGAAGAGGAATACAGCATTGCTGTGGAAAAGGACTTGTTGTGAGCTAAACTGGACACTAACCTTAACTTTGTGTGTTGAGCTTTTTGGTGCCCAGAGCTGCTGAGGCATTATCCAGGTGCACGCCACTCACAAAAGAAGAGACATCCAGCGGCTTGAAGATCAGGCTGTTTCCCAGACTTGCCCTCTACAAGATCATCAGCAGACACCATCATCATAATCTATCATCTTCTGATGACCTTTCTCGGCTCCAGCCATTTACTCACTCTCCATATCTTCAGAGTATGCTGCATTTAAAGACTTTCCCTTAGTTATCTGGCCTGTCATAGTATATTTCTTGTTTGTTTTCAGCTGTTAAGGAGTGCTTTGAGATTTTATGGAAGGTGCAATATAAGTTAAATTATACTGTATACTAATATATTGTATGGGCTATACATTTGTACACCCAAATTTCAGCCTACTAAATTTGATATGCATTGTATGATCAAACTCTTTATCACTTGTGCATTTATTTACTTTATGGCAAACAGTGGAGTTGCCCGAAGGGGGATATCATTTTACAGCCACTGCATCTCACTGTCACTGGCTTTACGCTTTGGTGGAAAACATCAGCAATTAGTGACCACAGGGAGCAATACACACAATGTATGGACGTAAGCCTACTTGTTGTACCTGTTGTAAAATCCCCCTATTGTTATTGTTGTAAAAGCACACAACTGTGTGTAATGGATAGGCACAACATGGGATTTTGTTTGTAGTAACTATTAGCCTAGTCAAGAATGCATCAAGGCGAAGAACATAATATTTTGCCAACAATGAAGTTAATAAAGATTTCCAATTCTTATGTGTGTGCTGGATGGGTAGCCCTATACAGATATGTCTGGTGCAATAAATTGATTACGTATGTCACACAGCCCAATGGCTGATTGAGATGAGTACAGCTAAGCTAGTTATTGTATGCTACTAAATATAAACTTCAGCCTGATTTTAAACTTGTTTGCTGAAGTTGCGAGATGGGAGAGTGTTTAGCATAATTTTGTTTTTCTATCGAAGTGATTGTTAGTTGTTTGTTTGTTTTGTGCATAACTTTAGACGTTATTGTTGAGGTTTTACATTTTTGTGCCACTACAATAAATCTTTGTTAGCTGTCATCTTAGCCTGTTATTGGTTGCACTATCTAGCCACTTCTCTCTCGTTACGTAAGCAAAGTACAGCATGCGTTCAGATTGAAGTGAAGGTCATACTCTGTCCTGTGTTTTTGTGATGCCAGCTTGCAGTGCGAACTCTCCCCATTAAACTCACAGTGACATGTTGATGGACACTACCAGAGTTATATATTGTATATATAATTACATTAATCTGGTTACAACCAATATTACAAGTTATTTCTTGTGTAGGCGATTAGGCCCATCACACAGTGGTTCTTTTTTTTTGCATGCTTGGTTTACAATAGTTATAAGTTATATGTGCTGGCATTAAAATCCAACAAGTAGTCTGTTCACCAGCTGTTCCAGGAGCTGGTTATAAGTCTACGCCTGCATTTTCATATGCATGTCATTTTGGCTTACGGTGCTGGGTTTCAACCGGAAATAGCTTAGGAGGCAGTAGGGTTCGTCTTCTACCCTCAGGACGTGTGCTGGTCTCAGGGGTTGTGTTTCATACACTTCATAGTGCACGGAGAACATAGACCTAGAATTTAATATATCTTCAGTCTCTGTCAGGACTGGGCACATCTCTCCCAAGAACCCTTTTCAGGCAGGTTTTTACTGATCTGACGAGTCTCTCCCAGAACCTGTTCCACCAGGCTACTCACTCTGTGACAAACCTCTAGGTGATGCCCCCTTTCTAAGAACAACTCCCAAGAGTTTGGGATTGCTTTCCCCAGCTCCGTCATGTCCTGATCAGCTTAGATCACTTTGCATAATCCTCTTCTTGAGATGGATCTTTTCAGAGCTGGAATGAAACAGGAATGTCTCTGGGTGACTGATCTAAGACCAGTTCCAAAGTGCACAGCATGGTTACCTCACAAGTGAACAGCACTTCTTCACAGAACCTTTTCGCATTAAGTTTAAGAGCAGTTCTGCAAAATTCACAAAAAAAACAACTCTGACTTTGAATGGTGGAGATTCAGGATCTCTGTCTTTTAGTAAACACGTAGTGACCTGATATCCACATGTTGCCTTGAATCTATAGCAGTTCAGTGCATTTTCTATGGTTCTCTTGACTAGCTGCCTAGCATGCAAGATCCAGTATGTCTTTGATTTGTACTAGAGTGTCTCTTCAAAATGCATAACATTCTCATAATGGTAATTGTAGCAAGTCAGGAGCACAGAACAAAGACAAGAGCTTGGGGCGGTGCCTGAAGCCGGTTATTGACGGAAAGTACTTAAAGCCTGACTTGCTCTGCCTTTGGTCCCATCGGTCTGGGATCATGGCTCGACTCTAACGTCTCTGACTATAAAACACAAAACAAAAGCATGCACAGTTTCAGTCTCACTGTGTCTCTATTCTCTCCCGCAGGTTGCATGTAATCTCCCTCTGAAATAGCCACCCTATTGTTCCCCATTAGGGGCAGATGTGCAGAGATGGAACTCCCTGTACCTTCTCCCCTGTACCTTCCAAAACATTCCAAACCCTCCCTGTGCTCCCCATCGGGTTTCGCTGTCAAGTATGGAATGTTCCGGACTTCTTCCGGTGCGCGCTCTCCATGGAACTTTGTGCGCCACAGGCTTACCTGGCATGGGCAAGACGCTGGTGTAACTAGCATGCAAAATAATGCAGCAGCATTTCTGAGCATTTGTGTTAGCTGGGTCGAACCCAGGCAGCTCTCTGAATGTCAGGCTCTGTTGTTGCATTACTTTGATCAAATATTTTTTCAGTCGTCAGTAAACTTGTACAGTGACCTGGTGACTGGACTTCAGTTCTATGTTCATTTTGTCTGAAAATATGTCATCATGGTCTGGTGCTGTCAGGATGCTGTGACCGTTCCACCATAGCAAATTCAGGATTTGACACAGAATTCGCTATGTTAGAACTTGACACAGAATTCACTATGTGTCCGTTCCACCATAGCGAATTCTGTATCAAGTTCTGAAGCCACTGTTCGTTTGTAAGGAAATCTGTTGATTTTCCCTTTGGTCAAGGACTGGATCTGTGTCACTATGTTTGAGGCAAACTGTTTCAATTTTGGATGAAGGACAAAATGTCAGTGCACAATTTGATATGTGTTGAACCATTTTTAGTGTGGTCATCAGAATGTTTTCTTGTCTTGCTCCAATCACGACCCTATTAGCTCCATGCATGGCAGTGTAATTTTGTTGTGAGGGACAACACTGGACTAGACATCCTTCATCAGTGTTTTCTTTAGACCTTCAGTCTTTTTTGCTTCCGACCATGGTTGTTGTTCTCTAAAACCTGTGCAGAGCCTTCTATTCCTTTGGTTCCGTACTTGTGATACCATTAGACCCTAGCTTCTAGAATGTTTGTAGTAGCTTGGATATAGTATTTTTTCATCAAGTGAAACAAGGATGCATGTTTCCTCTGGTTCACAGACACCGGTTCTTGAACTGACCATCTCTTTTGGAATCAAGGTCAGTTTCTCCACTCTGACTGATACTATCAGATAATCAAAACAGAGTTCATGATCGTTGTTGTCTCCTAGGAAGTGTGCAAGATGTACTCCCTCACTCATGAGCTCATTTTGAATCTTCTCACCAGGAACCTTCAGCAAGGTTTATATATCAATTCTCTGTTGATTAACCCAGACATCAGCCAAGGTCACTTTCACTGTTCTGTTTTGAAGTTGCAGGTACATAAGCCAAGCGTGAAGGGTGAGTGTCTCTGGCCTGATTATTGATAGCTTCTGAATCTTCACTAAGTTTTTATGTATAAAGTTTCTTTAACCGCCTCCCTCAAATAAGGAACAAGCTATCTTCCTGCCTGGTGGGCCATCCACCCATGCTTTTTACAGATTGCAGCGGCAGAGTATTATGTCCATATAGTTTCATCTTTACTGAGTGGGGAATAACTAAGGAAATGGCAGTGTCTTCAGAAACACTGGGTCCTTTCTGTTGTTTGCGTGCCCTTGTCATTTGTAATGTTCTCTCTCAGCTCTGAACTTCCTGTAGGAAACAAAAATCTCAGACTCTTTTTGCATTCATCATCTGAGCCCCTCTGTGTACATATCTCCAGTATGATGTGACATAGTAAACCTACGTACAATTCTGATATCAAACTGTATTTCACATTCATCCTATAGCTGCCTCAATGAATGTGTGTCTATATATTTTTTTTTTCACAGGAGTGAGATTCATCAGCTAGAACCTGTCACAAGTTCCTTCCATCTAGATCTACTAATGAGCAGAGCCACCATATGAGATACATTTTAAGAAAGGTGAACTTCCCTCTACTGCACAATGTTCAAAAACAACTGCCATACGAGGACAGCACAACCAAATTTGCCGATAATAAGCATTGGTTACTAGTTTCTCTTTTTGAGATGTATTTGAGTTTGCAATGCTTTCACACACTGGCAGTTGATTGAGGTCCTGTTTTTGCACAAGACTCCTTACCATCATGACATACTCCTTTTAATCCTCAGGGCTTGCAAACTCCTCCTTCCCCATACTGAATTAATCAATGTATTATCCTATATTTTTACAAAATATCTTTGCACGTGTGTACTATAACGGGGAGAAACACAGGGAACGAACACAGGTGGTGTGTTCAGGGCCCTGGAGGGCATTTTATTACTGAAATAGAAGGGTGAGTAGAGGGAGAAAGGAAAAATAAATGACAAACTCCGTTTCTGGGGAGGCAGCGTCAACTCTGAGGCAGCTTCCCGGTGGGGGTTTGTGTGGAACGGGTGCTGGTGGTCATAGCTTTGGCGGCTGCTCTGGCACCCACCGTCTCCTGGCCGTCTTCCTGTATCTCCGTCTTCCAGCCTTCTCTGGTCCCACATTGCTTCTGCTACTTTTGGCCTCCCCACGAGTTGCTCCCTAAATACCTAAATACCTCCCCTGACAATGTCCCAAGAGGAGACAGGTGTGTAGGGTCGAGGCTGGCCCCGGAAGATTCCTTGATGCTACAAGCTTTTTCTGGAGGGGGCTTTGGAGCAATGCTGATTACCTTCCCTATTGGACTGGAGAGGTAAGGCCACAATGGACAATCTCTTGATAGAAGCAGAAATTGAATTAAAGGGTGAATACAGCAAAACATTGAAGATTTCTTTCCAGACCTTAAATGATCACCCAAGAATATCAAATAAAGTTGTTTTTATTTTCAAAATGTGTAATTTTGATAGCATAAAACTAAAAATACTGGGGGAAAAGGAAACCTGGAACAACTAAACAGAATTAAATCTATTTGTTTATAAATTGGTTATATTTTGTTATAAATGGAGTGTTCCATTTTTAAATATTACACAAGAAAATGGAATGTCAGGTAAACAATGATAAACACTTCACATTAATTTTAACTTTGTGGCACATATTCAGGAAGACTCAGATGAACTTAGTTTTTCCAGAGGTTGCAGTGAATGTGGCACTCATATTTTTGGAAAAAAACAACAATTATTTCTTGATGACAATGTTGATTTTCTTTGAACAATTTTATCTCAGTTAAAGGTTAGATTCATGCTATTTGTTGAGTGTAGGATCTGATTTTGAGATAAATCAAATGAAAATCTGAAAATTATTTATTTGCAAACTAAGTACAGTTGTCCTCATAAGTTTGCATACCCTGGCAGAAATTGAAGTGAAATTTTGGCATTGATTTTGAAAATATGACTGATCATGCAAAAAAACCTGTCTTTTATTTAAGGATAGTGATCATATGAAGCCATTGATTATCACATAGTTGTTTGGCTCCTTTTTAAATCATAAATATAACAGAAATCACCCAAATGGCCCTGATCAAAAGTTTATATACCCTTGAATGTTTGGCCTTGTTACAGACACACAAGGTGACAGACACAAGTGAAAATGGCAATTAAAGGTGAATTTCCCCCACCTGTGGCTTTTTAAATTGCAATTAGTGTCTGTATATAAATAGTCAATGGGTTTGATAGCTCTCACGTGGATGCACTGAGCAGGGTAGATACTGAGCCTGAGGAGCAGAAAAGAACAGTCAAAAGACCTTCGTAACCATGGTAATGGAACTTTATAAATATGGAAAATTATATAAAAGATATCCAAAGCCTTGCAAATGCCAGTCAGTACTGTACTGTTCAATCACTTATTATGAAATGGAAAATTTGGGGATCTGTTGATACCAAGCCAAGGTCAGGTAGATCAAGAAAGATTTCAGCCAAAACTGCCAGAAGAATTGTTCGGGATACAAAGAAAAACCCACAGGTAACCTCAGGAGAAATACAGGCTGCTATGGATAAAGACGGTGTGGTTGTTTCAAGGAGCAACAAAAATTAACTGCATGGTTGAGTTGCCAGAAAGAAGCCTTTACTGCACCAATGCCACAAAAAAGCCTGGTTACAATATGCCCGACAACAACTTGACATGCCTCACAACTTCTGGCACACTGTAATTTGGAGTGACGACACCAAAATAGATCTTTATGGTCACAACCATAAGCGCTATGTTTGGAGAATACCATCCCCACTGTGAAGCATGGTGGTGGCTCACTGATGTTTTGGGGGGGATGTGAGCTCTAAAGGCATGGGGAATCTTGTGAAAATTGATGGCAAGATGAATGCAGCATGTTATCAGAAAATACTGGCAGACAATTTGCATTCTTCTGCTCAAAAGCTGCGCATGGGACACTCTTGGACTTTCCAGCACAGCACGACAGTTGACCCTCCAGTGGTTACTGTAGAAAAAGGTGAAGGTTCTGGAGTGGCCATCACAGTCTCCTGACCTTAATATCATCGAGCCACTCTGGAGAGATCTTAAACGTGCGGTTCATGCAAGACGACCAAAGACTTTGCATGACCTGGAAGCATTTTGCCAAGACGAATGGCCAGCTATACCACTTGCAAGAATTCGGGGCCTAATAGACAACTACTGCACGCTGTCATTGATCCTAAAGGGGCCAATACACAGTATTAAGAACTAAGGGTATGCAGACTTTTGAACAGGAGTCAGTTCATTTTTTTCTTTGTTGCCATGTTTTGTTTTATGATTGTGACATTCTGTTATGACCTACAGTTGAATGTGAATCCCATAAGAAATAAAAGACATGTTTTGCCTGCTCACTCATGTTTTCTTTACAAATGGTACATATATTACCAATTCTCCAAGGGTATGCAAACTTGTGAGCACAACTGTAACTGTAAACATACTCAGTTTTTACCTTCAGAATTTAGCAGTATTATCAAAGAGTGGTAAAACTATAGATTTCTGTACTATTTCCCATGCCAATATAAAAATTGTAGAAGGACAGAATGTACTGCTTCCAGACACACAAAGATCAGCAGAATTGACTGATCTTTGTCTGAATGTAATCTGGTTGTCGGATAGCCATTGGCGATACACCGATAACACAAGTTACAATACAAGGTGCTACCAAACAAGAAGTTTCTCATTCAAAAAGAGTCATTAGAGCAGCTCAGAGGTTACTTCATTAAGATAAAATACAAGAACACATGCATCAACATCAGGTGATTTACATTAGTTTGTGTGACGGTTGCTCCACTTGGCGCTGCGTGCTCCCTCCCTCTCCAGTGCTCCACCTCGCCAGCGTACTAACTGCCGGCTGGAGGCGATGGCAAATGCACCCCTCACACACACACCTGCACTTCATTAGTCATTATGTGGTTATTTAAGTTCCTTGTTGACCGTGTGGTGCTGCATTTTTGCCTGTTTTATTAAAAGAAGACTAACAGTTGATCCTCCCTTTTGTTGTGTTCATTTTTACCTCTCATTTTTACGCACTCGCTTCCCTCGCACCTCACAGACTAACCCGTCCCCCACTGGGGAACTTTAAAAAAAAAAAATAATAATAATCAGTTTGTTTTCGGTTTTTCTTTTTGTTTTCCCTGCACTACCCTGGTCAAGATGAGTCAGGGTGTGCACGGGGATAGGACTGGAGCCCGTCGTGCGCCGGAGCTAGAGGAAAGACTCCACAACATGGAGGGACAGATCGCAGGATTGGTAACAGCGTTCGGCGAGATGATGTCTCACATGGCAGCACGGTCGGGAGGGGAGAGCCCTGTCCCGTCGCCCACCGTGTGGAGTTTAGCCGCGTCTAGGTAAGAGAACCCTGGAGAGCCTTGCCTGAGAAATATGATGGTAATCTGGAGGGTTGTCGTGGTTCCTTTCTCCAATGTCAATTATACTTTGGAGATGAGCCTTACACAGATCATTCGTCCAGAACATCAAGTTCAGCGATCAACACGGGATACCCTTTGTTGTGCTTACCTGAGCAAGCACCTGGAAAACGACGCCAACGAAGGAAGCGTGGGAAGCGGGGTGGAGTTTTGGTCCGACTGTGGCTGCGGGGAAACTGTGCTCCTCTCCCAAGTATTCTCTTAGCGAAAGTCCAGTCACTAGACAGCAAGCTGGACCAACTTAGGAGCAGGCTAGCTTTCCAGCGGGACATTAAGAATTGTAACATACTGGTTTTCACTGAAACATGGCTGGAGCCCTCAATCCCAGATGCGGTCATTGTTCCGAAAGGGCAATCCATTCATCGGCAGGATCGATCAGCAGAGTCCGGTAAAAGCAGGGGGGGTGGTGTCTGCTTCATGGTAAACAATCTTTGGTGTCTGGATGTGGACTGTATCTCTTCTGGATGCTCTCCTGATCTGGAGCATCTTACGATTAAATGTCGTCCTTACTATCTACCCCGGGAGTTTACATCAGTCATTTTAACAGCTGTGTACACCCCCAAGCCAACGCTGGGGCTGCGCTCGACAAACTTTTTCGAGTTATTGATAGGCTTGAATGTTTACATCCGGAGGCTGCCTTTATTGTTGCTGACGATTTTAACTGCGCCAATCCGAAAAAAGTCCGAAGTACCAAAGTTTAAAAAACACATCAACTTTCCGACACGCGGGAAAAACACTATGGACAATGTTTACTCTCCATTTCCCCACGGATATAAGGCCCTCCCCCGTCCTGCTTTCAGCAAATCAGACCACGCGTCAATACTGTTGCTCCCTGTTTACAGGCAGAGGCTAAAACAAGAGAAGCCAGTGATGAGGTCCAGTCAACGATGGACGGACGAATTGGACGCCGATTTACGTGACTGTTTCCTCACCACAGACTGGGAAATGTTCCGAGAGGTGTCTGGAGGCAATAGCAATGAATACACAGAGTCAGTGACCGGTTTTATCAGCGTATTGATGACATTTTACCACGTACAACTACAAAATCATTTCCTAATCAAAAACCGTGGGTCAACAGTGGTATCCGTGCCATGCTAAAGGCACGGACTGCAGCATTCAACTCCGGCAGCATGGACAATAATACGAAATCCCGGTATGATCTCAGGAAGGCAATAAAAACTGCAAAAAGTCAATACAGAGTCAAAGTAGAATCTCTCTACCAGGGCTCCAATACCAGGAACATGTGGAGTGGTCTGAGAACCAGCCCGCACCTGTACTCTCTCTTCACCCACAACTGCCTGGCAACTCACATCTCCAACACCATCGTTAAGTTTGCAGACGAGACCACCATCATAGGCCTGATCTCTGACAATGACGAGTCAGCCTATAGAGACAAAGTAAGGTCACTGACTTTGTGGTGTCAGGATAACAACCTCCAGCTCAATATCAGCAAAACGAAGGAGGTGATTGTTGATCACAGGAAGCAGCAGCGGGGAGACCACGCCCCCATACACATCAATGGGTCTGCAATAGAGAAAGTTCACAACATCAGGTTCCTCGGGGTCAACATCAGTGATGACTTGACCTGGTCTCATCACTCTCCACGTCGTGGTGAAGGAGGCCAGGAAACGGCACTTCTTCCTACACCGATTAAGGAGATTTGGCATGGATTCCAGGATACTCACCAACTTCTACAGATGCACTATCGAGAGTATCCTGACCGGCTATGTCACCGCCTGGTATGGCAGCTGCACCGCCCTCGACCGCAAAGCACTTCAGAGGGTGATTAAAACAGCAGAGAGCATCACAAGGTCTGACCTGTCATCCCTGCAAGATCTCTACACAGAGAAGTGTAGGAGGAGGACCAAACAGATCATTACAGATCCCAGCCACCCATGCCATGGACTGTTTACCAAGCTTCCGTCAGGCAGAAGTTACAGGAGTATTCAGTCCAAAACAAACAGGCTATGGGACAGCTTCTTTCCACAGGTTGTAAGGCTGCTCAACTCGGGAACCCATCTTCCCTTCCATCCATAGTCCATGCACAGCTGTCACTTTATATCATGCACATCTGCTACTTATATCATGCACACCTGTCACTTTTGCATTGCACTACGGTTGTATAGTTGTATAGTTATTATTATTAATGTGTGTTTTTGTATAGTGTTATTACTGATTTATTGTGTTATCTTATTTTTTAAATTATAATTACTGTTACTTTTTAACTTTTAACTGCACTGTCGGGAGTAGGAAAACCAAGCATTTCATTGCCGTAACTTGATATTACAAATGACAAATAAACCTTTTGAACTTTTGAGAAGGTGACCAAGATAATCACTCTCTTAACCTGGCGCACACTCGAATGGGTAACGGCGCTATGGGTTGGCGGGTCTGGGGAATTGAGGTTTTTTCCCGGTTTCATCGCTCAGTTCCGAGCCGTGTTTGACCATCCTGCAGAGGGGCGGGATGGGGGCGAGAAGCTTATGCGCCTTAGGCAGGGAATGAACACGGCCTCGGAGTACGCCCTATCATTCCGGATGGTGGCGGCGTTCAGTGGCTGGAATGAGCCGGCTCTACGGACCGCTTTTCGCAGGGGACTGCGAACTCTTGCGCTGCCTCGATGCCCATCCAGGCTCTAGATGGTCGTCCCGTGGGGTCCGGTTCCATTACACACATGACCCGCCCGCTCACTCTCACCATCAACGGCTGCCATCGAGAGAAACTGGAATTAATGGTGATGACGTCGTCCATACACCCCATCATTCTGGGTCTTCCGTGACTCCAGAAACACCACCCCAACATTACCTGGAGCAAGCGGAAGATCCTGGGATGGTCCCCGGAGTGTTGTAGTACGTGGACTTAAGCGGGGTTTTTTCCCCTTCCTCACCATTCCTGGGACTGCGCCATTGACCTCATGCCAGAAGTCACGCACCCACCCCCCACCCCCACCCCCACCACAAAGCCGTATCTAGCCCCTCTCTGTGGCCGAAAATTATGCCATGGAGATGTTGGAGCAGGGACACATCCGCCACATCACCTCCCCTGCTTCAGCGAGCTTCTTCATCAAGAAGAAGGACGTGGGGCTTCGGCCCTGTATTGATTGCCGGGGTCTCAACAACATCACCATCAAATACAGGTACCCATATGCCCCCTGTCCCATCAGCCATCAAGCAGCTGAGGGGGGCGCGCTTCTTCACCAGATTGGATCTCTGGAGCGCCTACAATCTGGTGTGTATCCGGGAGGGAGACGAGCGGAAGACAGCCTTTGGCACAGCGTCGGGCCACCATAAGTATTTGGTCATGCCATATGGGCTGGGCAATGCCCCTGCCGTGCTCCAGTCTTTCCTCGACGAGGTGTTTCGGGATATGTTGGGGAGGTATGTGGTAGTTTACATCGACGACATCCTGGTGTACTCCCTGACATACACGAAACACGTGGCCCACGTCCATGCTGTTTTACAATGTCTGCTCGACCACCAGCTCAATGTGAAAGATGACTAGTGCTCATTCCACCAGCCACAGTCACCTTCCTGGGGTACCACATCCCTCCGGAGGGCGTCCAGATAGAGGAGCTGAAGGTCGAGGCGGTGAGGTCATGGCCAGTCCTGAAGAGCATCAAGGAACTGCAAGCCTTCATTGGATTTGCCAACTTCTACTGCCGGTTCATCAGGGGATTCAGCACCATAGTCGCGCCACTCACGTCGTTGCTGAAAGGCCAAACTCAGTGCCTCCGCTGGAACCCGGATGCAGAGAAGGCCTTCCTCGACCTGAAGGGCCGGTTCACCACCGCTCCCCTGCTACATCATCCAGACCCACTCAAGCCCTTCACAGTGGAGGTGGACACGTCTGAGGTCGGGGTGGGGCGGTCCTCTCCCAGCAGCCCTGGACTCCTCCTAGACTTCACCCATGTGTGTACTACTCCCGGGCTAGAGGGTGCCCGGGAGCCGTTCACAGTCCTGACAGACCACCAGAACTTACAACATATCATGGCTGCGCGGTGCCCTTTTTATGCACTCACTTCCCTCGTACCTCACAGTTTGTATTCATTCACAGAGTAAGAATGAGTGGGCACAAACAAAAGTTGTAGCCCACCTGTTCATTCAGAAAATACAACTAGGATAATGCCTTCCTTTTGTTAGTAGACAATGAAATAATGTTTATTTGAAAACTAATGTAACATCAGAGCAGGTGTCCATAAAACATTCCCCTAATCCTTTTCTATACAAAAGTTAGACTCAAACTAGTGTAATATAATTAAAGCCTCAACATCAAATTATGTTGTTGATATACAGCATACTGAATATACAGTGGGGACACAAAGTCCCACTTTCAACATATTCACCTTTTGTTGCCTTACAGCCTGAAATGAAAACACATAAAATAAGACTTTTACCTGCTTTATTTTCACCAAACCTACAGTATCCAAGTGAAAAACAAACACAAAAAACTCTGAAAATGTATTGAAATTGAAACAATAAAATACCCTTTTTGGAAAAGTGACCCCCCCCCCTTAGAATTGCAATTTTGAACTTGCTAAGGTACGACCGACCACCTTCACTAAGGTACGAC
>JACXGI010012088.1:0-23512 GCA_016801175.1 Esox masquinongy | reverse complement strand
GGTAGTGGTAGGATAGAGTAGTGGTAGGATAGGGTAGTAGTAGGTTAGGGTAGTAGTAGGTTAGGGTAGTGGTAGGATAAGGTAGTGGTAGGATAGGATAGGGTAGTGGGGTGGGGTGTATCAGAAAACCACTGAGTATCTGGGGTGGCAAATGACAAACAGATGAGCTTCCCTGAGACGGTTTCTGACAGTGTGTGCAGAAATTCTTCAGTCGTGAAAACCCCCAGTTTCATCAGCTCTACGGATGGCTGATTTCAGACAATCCCGCAGGTGAAGAAGCTGGACGTTCAGGTCCTGGGCTGGTATGGTTACATGAGGCCTGCGGTTTTGAGGCTGGTTAGAAGTACTTCCATATTCTCTAAAAAAACACTGAGCAGTGGAGTGCTTATAGCAGAGAAATTAAAACTGAATTATCTGGCAACAGCTTTAGTAGACATTCTTGCTGTCAGCATGCCAATTGCATGCTACCCCCAAAACATGAGACATCTGTGGCATTGTGTTGTGTCAGAGTGACCCTTTAATGTTTCTAGAAGAAGGGGCACCTGATCATGTTGTTTAATCAGCCTTTTATATGCCTCTCCCAGTGGATTATCTTGGCAACAGAAACAGTGTGCTCAGTCTGTTCCAGAGACCTAGGGTACATTGGCAATAAGGAAAGTATAGGTGAATTCTATTCCAACACAATCACAGAGACGTTTCCACCTGAGCATCTAAGTGTCTTCTATAAAGCAGGCAGTTGTGACATGCATGTTTGTAAGGCAAACCCATACAAACATGCATCACACACGCAAACACACACACACGTTGGCATGCACATGCACGCAGAGACACCCATAACCACCCCACCACCCCCACGCACACACATAAAAACACACAGGTACTAACTGGTGATTGGCTGGAGGCTGTTGGACAGAGGGGTCCTCGGAATACTCCCTTGACACGTCGGACATGGCCTTTGCTCAGGTGTGTGGAGCTGATGACCAGGTAGTAACAAGTACTGCACGCCATCCAGCCTTTTGGTTCCACTCTCCCATGCGCAGCCTCTTGCGCATATATGGGAGTCCGTCCGTCCAGTTTCAGACTCCTCACTAAGTGAAGTGTGACTCTTCTCAATCCGAAAGAATGCAGAGCGAAAGAAATGTAGGATACTAATACATTCAGCAACTCATCCAGGAAAAAATAAAAATAAGTAGTTTTTTTTACATTAAAAAACAGTTCGTATCAGCATTACTAAAGCCTGCAGGCTGTTTACATAAAAAGCATGCGTGACGCACTGAGGTCACTACACTTGCATACGAAGACGCGGCAGTAAACCCGTCAAACATTCAGGGCAGTAGGCTCTCTATTGATACACGTTCAGAAATCTTATTTATTGTAGAACATTTCATATACTTCCTTCTATCCTAAGAGAGGCGAAGACTTTCACTCTTTACTTAATCTATTTCCGATCACTCAAAATCCTTCACTCCGTCTTCCTCCTTCCAGTCCTAGAGGGTATTTAGTGTAGCAATTGAGAATGTCTCCAGCAGATTTACCGGGAAAAGTGAGATGCAGTTGACAGGTGCCTCGCGCCCCAGGAGTCTCTCTGGGGAAAACAACATTATTTTCCTGATAGATTGACAGATTCCTGATAGTTTGATTCGTGGATCTGTAACTGCTAATCCATCCACCGATGTGATCGTTCTTTAGAGTGTACGGAGACACAGACCGAGCGGCAAAAGCGTAGTCCGTTCTCGTGTTTGTAGTGCTCAACAGCGAGACTCCGTTCTCCCTATGATCTGGCTCGTGTCTGTCGTTGGTAGAGCTGTCGTTGTGATACGCGCGTTCTAGTCAACCCGGTTCCTGCGCGAGAAAGAGGGAGGAGGGGATATCGCTGGTGCCTCGGTTCAGAGTGATTGGAGATTATGCGGCGCCCTTTTCACTTTCTCTTTTTGGTCCGCACACCGGAGAGGACCTAATGAAAGGGGGTGGAGATGGGGGTCAAGGGAAGAGAGCCTGTCTTAATCAGAGCGGAGGTGATGCTCTGGGTGAGTGTCAATTTGAGAGAGCGAGTGTGTTTTTGTGTGACTCATCTCTGTTGTTTTCTAGAAACTTTGTACTCTACCTTCACTCTTTTCTGCCCCCCCTTTCTCATCCACCTTCATCAGTTAAAAGTAACTAAATTAAAGCCTGCGCCAAGTCAATGTAAACTCCAGTGTCTCTATAAGGAGCTAATAGGCTACTAGTCAAACATTTGACAACTCATGTTAGTTTTAGGATCTGTGATGCCCATGATACAAACTCGAGGCATTTGTCAAATTACATGGCAGTCCAAAATTATTTGGACAGTGGCACAAGTTTTGTTGTTTTGAATCTGTACTCCAGCACTGTACCAGGCCTGTACTTCAGCATTCTTCAGTTCTGTTTTTTTGGGGGGGCATTTTTTCTCTTTGGTCTTCAGCAAGTGATACGCATGCTCAATTTGATTCAAGTCAGGTGTCTGACTTGGAGTCAAAAACATTCCACTATATGGCCCCGAAAATCTACTCAATTGCTTTAGCTGTATGGCGTCATTCTCCTGCCAGGTGAAGTGCCATCCAGTGAGGTTTGAGGCACTTGGCTGTATCTGAGCAGACGATATGTTTCGGTACACTTTCATCCTACTGCTGCTGTCAGCAGTTACATCATTAATGAAGATAAGTGAGATGTTCCAGGGGCAGCAATACACGCCCAAAACATAACACCCCCTCTACCTTTTCACAGATAGGTTGGTATACCAGTTCCTTTTTTCTCACCACACTTTCCTTTTGCCATCACTCTGGTCCATGGTAAAATTTGTCTCATCAGTCCACAATACATTTTTCAAAATTCTGCCAGGTCTTTTTGGTATTTTTTTAAGCCAATCTGTTTTTGAGGCTTACTAGTGTTTTTGCACCTTGCAGTCCAGCCTTTGTAGTTCAGCTGGTGAAGTCTTCTGTGAATGGCAGTGGCTGACATGTACACCAACCTTATGGAAAACATTCCTCACCCGTATGACAGTTATTTTGTCTTCATTAAGGTGAGATTTCTATGGCCTTCCATTCTAGAGATATTCCTTGATCTAGCATTTCATTTATTGCTTTCTTTTTTCTTTTTAATGTACCAAACAGTTTTTTTGCACACAATGTTTTGGCTATGCCTCTGATTAATTCTGATTCATCTATGTTATGAAGGCCAGCTTGTCTTGCATTGACACTTCTTTGGTCCTCATGTTGTCAGACCCCAGCATCAAACTCCAAATGCAAATGCTAAGCCTAGAATCAAGACTAGGCATTGACAGTTCTCTTGTGGAATGATTTACCACTGACAGGAGACAGAGGTCCTGTCAGTGGTCATTGGAGACAGAGGACCTATCAGTGGTCACCAGAGACAGAGTACCTGTCATGGTCACAGGTGACAGATGACCTGTCAATGGTCACAGGAGACAGATGACCTGTCAATGGTCACAGGAGACAGAGGACCTGTCAATGGTCACAGGAGACAGATGACCTGTCAATGGTCACAGGAGACAGATGACCTGTCAATTGTCACAGGAGACAGATGACCTGTCAATGGTCACAGGAGACAGATAACCTGTCAATGGTCAGAGGAGACAGATGACCTGTCAATGGTCAGAGGAGACAGATGACCTGTCAATGGTCAGAGGAGACAGATGACCTGTCAATGGTCACAGGAGACAGATGACCTGTCAATGGTCACAGAAGACAGATGACCTGTCAATGGTCACAGGAGAGTTATTCCTTTAGTTTCGAATTTGTGTCTAAATACATGGTTTTGCTCGAAATATATTATTTTACTTATATCACTTGTGTGTACATTACAATATACTGGGTATGTTGAATGAAATTCGACTTGAAAAACCTGGATTGGAGAGAAGAAGCTGGTGTTTGGAGCAGCAGGTAGCACAGCGCTGAGAGCCTATTTGCTTCCAGGTTGTTCCTGTAAATGAGAATGTGTTTACAGTCTATGTAACCCCTAAAGGAACATGAGGAGAAAAAAGGTAACAAACATAATACATCATGGACACTGAAAAACAGAAATTACACTGAAAAAAATATATTTCACAAACAAGGGAAAAAAAATCACAAGGAGAAAACAAAATGTACCCTATTTTTTCTTTTCCTAATCTCCTATCTATAAGCTATTTATAGAAATACACGCACTAATTCCACACAGCGAGTGCAGGACGTGTCTCCCTGTAACTGGAACCACTGACCTGATTCAGGTAAGAAAGAACCTTGTGTAACATGGGGATCGTTTCTGCACTGTTGAATTGATTTTTCCTGGATGTGATTTGTTGTTGTGAGCCTTTGTTTGACTTTGTATACGTGGAGAGAAATTACTGCAACAGGACAGCTATGCGTGTACAAGGTTAGCTGTTTGTCCTGATGTTAGACAAAACTCCAACGCCTCTTACAGGTGTGATGTAAGGCCTAAGCAGAAAGGGCATTTTCTTGGATTCTCTGTACCTCTCCTCACCCATCTGTCGGAACCATGGCCAGATGACGATTAATGAGAATTATAATCACTTACCATCTCACTTACGAATCCAGAGCATACATGAACTGCAAAGTGATTCCATTTGCAAAGGGCTGGAGATCTTAGCATACAATATGTTTGAACACAGTTAATTCCAAAGCTGATGGACGTATGTAAGATTTGATGTGTGTGTGATATCCAGGGAACCAGGAAACAACCTTGTGACAGGAGACCAACTATAAACTCCTTTCTGTTTGTAGGGATGAAACCAATCCTTTAATTTATCTCTTCAACATGCTTCTACTCTCTCACTCTCCCTCTCGCAACCCCCCCCCCACCAAATGCACAGATAGCATATCTCTCTATCTCTGCTCTCTCTCTCTCTCTCTCTCTCTCTCTCTCAGTATACCAGGCACTTCACTGACCCTCTCTGGTCTCCGGGGAGACAGTGAAACACTGACATGCCTTTCTCTACTGCTACTGTTTGATGGATGTCTCTATCTGGAGAAATATGTCTCTGTGTTTGTTTATGTGTGTTTGTGTGTGCGGAAATGTTGGTGACTTTGTGTGTGCGTTTATGTTTGTGTGTGTGCTCTGCAAATACTTCACAGTCGCTTTGGCTTACATGTAGCTGCGGCATGGGTTGTTCTGGGTAAGGTGCTGGTGGACTGAACCACAATCACAGTCAATTCCTCAAACACACCACTGTTTCTCAGAAGGTTATGTCTCTGTTGATCTTTTCACATCTTTGTGTGTGTGTGTGTGTGCATGTGTGTGTGTGTGCATGTGTCTATGTATGTGTGCTCTAATCACCTAGACAGTTTCACTTTCCTCTATCACCTGCTTCTGCCCCCATGAGATCAAATATCCAGTACTCTCACTCACACACACACTCATGTTCTCTCTCACAGATACAGGCACACACAGACTCACCCACAGGGACATTTTAATCCATGCAATACCGGAGAAAGGGTGTGAAATCTTTGACTGTGTATGATGGGATACCTACTTCATATTCTGGCAGTTCCAAAAAAAGTTATAATAATAATAATAATAAAGTGATTAAGTGACTATTTTAGAACAATGATACAAAGCAGTTTAGCAATACCACTGGATTTCGGGGCATTTTGCAGGAATTCATTTTCAGGAGGCATGATGATGGGCAAAGTTCCACTAAAGAGGGAAACCACAAGTGTCAGTATTGGAAGTTAGTCCATGCTTTCCTTGCTGAGCCAGTGGCAGATTCTGTTGTTTTCTCTGGGATGTCAAAAACAATTCAGAACAATTTGACAGCATCCATCTTATAATCTATTTAAAGAGAAACCTGCAGAGGTAGATGCACTTCCTTTATTAGCATGGCAATTGATGAAAACAGATGTTCACTATCTCTCACCGTTGTTAGTCATTGTCAGGTAAGCAGATGGTTATGACTTCATTCAAGAACATTTCATGGGTTTCTCGAATTGTTTGAGGTGGGTGAGATGGTCAGTCTGTATAACTTGGTGAATTTGGAGGTGTCAGAATATAACTCAACAGGGAATGGGCAGGCTAAATCAACTGAGCTACTAGCTATCTGAGTTTATCTGGGCATATGCTGCTCTGAAAATACTGCTACTGCATGTGCTCTCTCTGCAGTTCAAAAACATCTGGTTATTGTGGTGGCAGCACAGGGATGCTAATTTCTCCATGTGTAGATCTTCAATCTCCCTCCTTGCTCACCTATGTCCTTGTTTGAATTTAATGCTGTAAATGTAATTTGTCCATTCAGTCTGTCGTCTATACTCCAACCGGTGCCCTTGGAGGCTTCCTTAAAGAGCTCATTTCCTGGTAATGGTTTACCACTCATATTAACAGGTGAATTTCACCTCTCGACATCTACCTTTTGATGTGGACATGTAGACTGCAGAATTTATCGCAGTTTCTCACAAATAACGTATGGCCAGTACCGCAACTTCAACCCTTTCTGAAAGCAACTTCCAGAATGACAATAACCTCCAGAATGGCAAAACATTAAATTGATTTAGACGCTACGCCTTGTCTAGTCATTGCAAAAGGATCCAAATGTTAATTCATTCATTAAATTAATGATATTTTCCATGCCAAGTATATCCTACAAAATACTGGGTTATGACAAATGTACCAACAACAAATAGAAAGCAGTTCAGCTTGGCCGATTGGCACCCTGTTAAAAATATCCTATGCATCCGTAGACATAATGCGATGCAGCCTACTCAGCAACTTCAGAATGCCATTGAGAACTGCCACTTGTACCCGCATGACTATTTCTCCAATTTGTACATACATTATACTTAATACTTGTACATTTTCTGCCCTCCTCTATTCGCTTCCACTGCACATTTAGAATGGCGTATGTAATGCAGTTGCATTAATTGCACATCTGTACATTCCACTTGTACATACATATACTGAATGCTTGTATCTGCCCTCCTCTATTTGCACTTCTGGTTAGATGCAAACTGCATTTCGTTGTACTGTACTTGTACTTGTTCATTGACAATAAAGTTGAATCTAATCTAATCTAAACTTCACCGTAGCGGTGTAGTATGCCCTCATTGAAAAGACTGATTTGTGTTCACAGTGTTAAATTTTTTTATTTTAACCTTTCTTTCTGCTCCTCTACTATTCTGGCCTCACAATTTCCTAGTCCCCAACCACTCAAGGCAGGCAATATGCGTGACCGTATCTTCTCTAGATAGATTGTTGACTAATCTCACTGCAACCCCGGTCTCACCTGTTGTTTTCTCTCCTCCAACCCTGCCCATTTACCCAGACGGACATGCACCATCAAATCATATTTCGAACTACTCCCATCCATTCTATCATCTCTCCCATCCGATAAATCTTTCTCCCTTTGTCTCCTGATTCTGCCTCTTTGACTCTCATTTCCCTCCACATCCTATGACTCTCACTGTCCCCTTACCTCCCAACCGTCCCCTTTCCTCCCCTCATGCTCCAAGACTGAATCACTCTCTGCAAGCACAGAAAACAGAGCAGTGGGCAGCTGAAGAAAACCAAACTTTCAGATGACCTATCGTCATTTTAATTCCTCTTCACTACCTTCTCTTCCTCTAACTGCTGCAGAAGCCACATTGTAGCACTCCAAATCTCAGAGACTTTCTTTAAACCCAGGAATCTCTTTGCCACTTTCTTTCACTTTCCCTCTCTTCAATCTTCCACCTACACCCCCCCCCCTTCCCTCTGTGTGGATGACTTTGTCAACCACTTTGAAAGAAGGTTGGTGATATTCACAACCTTACTCACTCAGCCTGTTGAGTGCACTGGTCTCTCACATACCAAATTGTCTACACATTAACCTCTTTTTCCCCACTCTCACTAGATAAAATCCTGCAACGAGCGATGTCCGATCAACCAAAAATCAACCCCCTCACCCCGAATTACTTCTTTCCTTCTCCAGACCATCTCTAGAGACCTCTATTCCTCACTTCCCTCATCAACTGATCCATGCTTCCCCTCTGACACTCACTTGACTCCTTTGACATTCCCCTCTGACACTCATTTGACTTCTTTGACATTCAAAACTAAAGAGCAGAATTTCTTCAGTCTTTCCTTCACAAAACACTTCACAAAACACTTGAGTGTACTGTTTTTGATAATCTCTTCCATTCTCTCCCAGAACAATCTCCTCAAATGTAACCAGTTATTAGGCTTCAAGACAGGTCACTCAACTGAGACAGGTCACTCAGCTTCTGTGTAGCAGAAACTCATAGCACTGCTCTTGCTTCTTCTCTTTCCTCTATTATCCTCTTGTTAGATCTATCTGCTGCCTTCAACATTGTAAACCATCAGATACTGATCCGTACCCTCTCAGAGCTGGACATCCCAGGCTCTGCACACTTTCGGACTGTGTCCTATCTGGCATGTTGCTAAATAGGACACAGTTTTGTATTGAAGAGGATCGGTATGTGCTCCATGGACTCTTACTACCGGCGTCCCCCCGGGCTCAGCCCTAGGCCCTCTCTTGTGCAACTTATTGCGACCTTGGCATGACCCTAAACAACACCTAGTCATTCTCCGCAAACATTAGGATGGTGATTCGCTCCACCAGGTTCATCTAGAACATTCCTTACATACAACTTTACCTCCAACATGTCCAATGTGCCTACCGCCATGTCACCTCAATGGAGGACACCATTTCCATCACTACTAACTCAGCCGCCACACATCTGGGGCCTCATTTATCAATAAAGCATAGGCACAAATCTGTGCCTGATGAGATGATTTATCAGTATGAACTTTTGCTTGGGAGCGTTTGTAAATTTACATGCAGCCATGTCCATGCATACAAATAAGGGATCTGCTTGTCAAACATAGCCTAGTTAATGGCGAAAATGCATTATTAAAATGCGTGAATGACACTGTCAGAATATTTTTTTAAAAAAAGGATGTCATTGTGTTTCCATTGTGAGGTTAGGCAAGGTGGTGTTGGAAATGTAGCTTATTAATTCTAATGTTTATTTGTTAATGTTACATCCTGGCATGGCAGGCTCCCTCATGAGGGAGCACGGACACCTGTTTGTTATTATTCCCTCATCTGTGTTCCTGATCATTGTCCCTATTTAAATGCCTTTACTCTTGTATCTTGTACCTTTGTTCTGTTCTGTACTTGTTTTAGTTTTGTCACAGTATGTCTTAGTTTATTTTTTGTTAGTAGTCCTCCATTCTCCTTGTGCCTGTATCCTGCCTCCTGTTTCAGCATGACAGTTATTTTCTGAATTAATCAATTTGTTTTTTAATCCAAAGCAATCCATACAGGCAGCACTAGGCCTGATTTGAAAGAGAACCATAAATCAAATCTCTTTCTGAATTAGTGAAGTCGTGTCTTCAAGCAAACGTCTGTCTGCAAAGAAACACTTTTAAAATAATTGATACGGAAAAGATGAGTACGGTGAATGTATCTTTCAATTATAAAACACCTGACCATTTGTAATTCAAAAATAACTGACTATCTTAAAAGGGAAAAAACAATGAACAAAAGTATAAAACCAACATTGGTCCCAAGTTTTATGAGCTGAAATAAGATCCCACACATTTTCAGTCCATACATGAGCTTATTTCTTCCAAAATGTGTTTGAAAATTTGTTTGAATCAGAAAACCATTAAAATGATTGAAGTGACTAAATCAATTAAAAACTAACTATTACCAAATGATAAAATAAAAAAATATATTATAGATCCTTATTCCTTTTCTGAAGGCTTAGAAGGCCCTGACGTTTCCCCTCTGATGTAATGAATACTCTCTTTTGTTTTTTGTTTGTATGTTTGCAGTGCTTGGGGGATTGGAGGATGTCTGATGGGAAAGACGTGCATTTATATGCTTGTCTAATACAATAAGGGGCATAATCATTGGGATGATAAACCGTGTTGATTTCAGAGGAGTATAACTAAACTGAGCTAGTGTGACATTTTGACTGACACTAAAGCTGCTTTCCAGTTGCACTACTATAAAAATCGTAACATTCTGGAAAACTGACAGTATGCAAATTCTCTGCATAATCGAGTCATCTTGAAGTCTGAGTCCGACACACTGCATCCTGTGTAGAACCCTCACTGCCTTACAGTTCCCAGGTGTGTCGTAGCTGGCTTTACTCTGTGACTGCAGCTGAGCAACAGAAGGGCCTGCTGCAGGACACATCTTAGGCACCCATGTGACTACACAACATATTAACAAACATTTCTTGCATGTCGGAACAAAAAACCTTGTACAGACTGTATACGACCTTCCTTGGCTCAGATTGTGGGAAGTGTGCAACGTCCTTTAGACAAAGTGGCTTGGTCCATTCCCACATACATTTTATTATAAATATCTTCAAAAGTGTTTCAAATTATAAAACTTCAGCTTGAAAACCTAAGTGAAGTTCTGCTGTGCGAGCGGTCCATTTCTGTTAGGACCTACAAGGCTCCCATCCTCACATTTCACAAGTCATCAGCCATGACTGACTCAGACACAGGAGAACCATTCTGTAAAGACAAAAGTGTATTTAGCAGCCTGGTACCTTCAGGGCACAGTGAATAACTCCACACTTCTATCCTGTCCCTGCTCTCGGAGGAATAACTCTGTGTGTATTTCAAACCATCTGAAATCCTTTAAAACACACACTCATGCATGCACACACAGACTCACCCACACACACACACACACACACCAGAACCTGTAACATGTCCATCCTTGGTCACCTCTATGCTCTTTGTGAATAGAAGTAATGCAGTCACAGAGGGCATAGAGAGGGGAAGGGTAACAGAATGTGGAAAGTAAGGGCTTTGTTCCAAAATGCTATATGGATTTTCAGAAATGTTGGAAAACTGACATTATTTAAAAACCCTTCTGGGAAAGAGAAAGAGTAGAAAAAAACATTATCATGACACGTGCAAGCGAAAAGACAGAAATTAATTCATTTTAAGATTTTATTTTAGAGAGACAAATCATCATGTACTCAAAAAAGCAATATGTCTGCATCACTCTCAGATAGTGGCACTAGTAGGTTTTACATAGTCAAATGTAATAAATAACACATCTGGTAACACTTTGTAATAATAACACATAGTAAATCATTAAGAAGTAGTTTTTTAATAGTTCATAATAATCCACTTGGGAAAAAAATCCAATCATGCCAGCTGTTGTTTGTAACCTTAATATCCCTGTTTCATGACTAGTTTGCATTCACAAGGTTGACAAGTTCACCCATTAGCAAAACATTCTCATTACAGCTCATTGACGTCCCTGCAATTTATCTAACTCTAAAACTTTTCCCAACAGTTTTGGCAAACACAATGTTCTATGTGCTATCCTTAAACATCAATGTCTTGTATGCTTATTGCTAAACGACTGAAATAGTCAATACTGTTGACCTTTCAGGTAGTGCTGGAATGTCTAACCAATGCCATGTTCATGTGTTTGTAAAAATGTACTCTGGTCACACATTGCATGAATAAAGTGAATAATAAAAAAGTGTTGTAATTCTATCACTTCAACGCTGTGAGTGTCCTTCCCTCTTAAACAACGTAGATGAACTGGCCTTGGCCTAATTCTGCAGAATATTTGCCTAAACATGTTTTTAATACGATTTATCTGTTCCTTTGTGGCTTTGGCCTGGCAGTGAATGCAATAAAAGAAAACATCTTTAAAACAATGTATTACATACAAATATTTTTGAATCCTGTTGTGAAATATTAAATAGTGTTTTTACAGATTGTACTATATGGAGGTGAGTTTTGGGGTATTGTAAGTATACGACAGGACAGGCAGGAATGTGGCTCCACACGCAGAGAGCAATGTTTATTAGCACGAGGAGAAGGCAGAAAACTTGGTCAGACAGGCAATGGTCAAAACACAGTAAATCCAAAATGGCAAAAGTATAAAAGGAGCAGGCAACGAACATAGTCTAGGTCAGGCAGGGTCTTCCACAGAAGGATATATATTCTAGGCTGAGGTACAGGCAAGGAATGGACTAATCACAGGTAGAAAAAGTACTAGGAATGAGGATCACACACGGAATAATCATTAACTGGAAAACTTGTAAATAGGCTCAGTGCATCCTATCTAAACACGGCAATACCTAAAAAGAAACACTCAAACTAAACTGAACTATATAGGGGGTGCTAAGGTACAAACCAGTGAAAACAAACAAGACTAATGAAAGTTGAACCAAGCATAGAAATACAAAATATAAAATGAAAAAACAAAAATACATAGAAATACAACAAATTAGATATGAAAAAAAAATCAAAAACCAACCAAAATCAATACCAGAACCTTACAGGTTTAACCTGTAATTTTATTTGGACAGAAACCCAACAGAAAATGTTTATACTGAATTCTTCCAAATTATCCTAAATCTAAAAGAAAGAAAAACTGTATGGAGAGAATCTGTGTAGGTGCATTCTAACTGTTAATGAATAAACAAAGACACTTACATTTAAGCACCGTTTAAAGTTAAACAACAAAACATCACTTCAGGTCACATCACCTTAAACCCAAGAGCTGAACCCTGAAATGAGCTGTAAGCGGTTAAATAACATTAACTGGTATGTAATCTAAACATACAGGAAAAGAATTGAATGTTGCAGAAATTAAATTACACTATTTGACAAATTGGTGGAAAAATACAAAATAAACTAAATTGCTGTTTAGCCCTGAAAAGGAAACACAAAAAAGAGAGACAAATCCAAACCAAACACAGTTTTAGTAACTACCAATTGGCTATAGAAAAAAAGGAGGAAAAAAGACATGGCCACTCGAAGGGGCAGGGGAGGCTGAGATAGAGATCCACTTCATTCATACTAAGAGAAATAACTCTTAGCATTCACTGATGGAAAAAACATAGTAAATATTCTAGGAGAGGGAGAAACAACAAATGTAGCTGCCATATACATTATGTGTATGGTTGTCTCAGTCTGACAGACATTCCAGGTTTCAATGACATTCATGATGTACAGTATTTTCGCTGTATATAATTTACTCACATGATACAGTTAAATGTCAAACATGTATCTTATGTTTCTATGTATTTTAAAATTATTAATTGAGTGAGAATTACACAATACAACAGTAAAATAATGTTGTAATTGTATAACCTTACAAGATTGTTCCACAGTTGTTATTATTACTTCTGAAATGAACTGTATTTCATTATCTTCATTGTGTATTGTGTATTTACAGAAATGCTGTACAACTATGTATACTGCGTTAGCAATGTGTTCAGATTGTATTTCATGCCAATAAAGCAATCTGAATATGAATGAGAATGAGAGAGAGAAGCAGTGGGAGAGTGAAGAGACAGTTAGCTCTCTCTGGTATCTTTTCTTTCCAGTTCCTCCCTCTGGCGCTTCCCTCTCTCGTCTGCTTATAAAACCAGTGAAATATTACAGTTATGGTTTGGCCTCATATTTTTACTCTTATTTTTCACTTTTATGCTCTGCCGCAAAGATTGCTTCCGAATGTATTAGTATCTTAGTGGAGTGTGTGTGTGTGTGTGTGTGTATATGTGTGTGTGTGTGTGTGTGCGTGGGTTTGGTGTGAGTGTGTGGTGGAGGGCTAGCAATAAAGGGCTGCACTCCAAAACATCAGATATCAATACTGTGCAAAGAGTAAAGACCGAGAGAGAGAGAGAGCAATGAAGGGAAAGACACCTTACAAATGAGAGCATGTTTTTCAATGAAGCAATGGTGAGGTTTAACATTATGAGCAGACACAGATCACAGTTCAAGGTAAACAGCAAGTTACACACACACACACACACACACACACACACACACACTCAAGCATCAAGATGCTAATACACATTCATATTCAGTTCCAGGTAGGCTATTGCTGTGGATTGTATCTATTTTATGAGACACAATTTATGAACACAATTTATGTGCAATCATCACACCTACAGAGTATCCACAATGCGGTTGTCTGTGTTTTGTTTATGTGTGTGAGTGTGAATGTGTGCTTGTGTGTGTGTGTGTGTGTTAAGCACAGAGAATATAAAAATGCCACGAACAACAACGTAGTTTGTGCGTGGGTGTAAAACCAGGCATCAGTCTTGTGTTCAGATGGATAGAAATGAAATATTCTGTAATCTAAATGTAAATAGAGGTGAAATTTACTGCCTGCTATGTAATTACCTACAACAATATTTATTGTGTTTGTACTTTAGAGAAAGAGAGAAAAAGAGAATGAAGAAGAGGATGGAGGGAATAGAAGAAAATGGAAAGACAAAGGAGATGAAAGATTGCGTTGTAGAGTGTGTGTGTGTGTGTCTGGGGGGGGTGTATTGGAGGATACTGGTGAGAAAGAGAAATAGAGAGATGGTATAGTGTTTAGTCAGTTTGTTGTCTCTCTTAGGACGTGACCTAGAGGCCAAAACTCTCAGTTGGAGATTGAAAAACTTGTTTTCTGACATCATAGAATTAGAGTCACACGAACACACACACACAAATCATGTTGTTAGCTGGATTATGCTTAAGCTCTTAATTAGTTATTAAAGATGACATGGAAATATTGGTAAACAAATACAAAAAGGATAGAGGATTTTAGTTTTACAGATTTAAGAAATGTAATAGGAGATAAGAGAAAAATACATCTTTATATTTCACAAATATTTGATAACTTTACCCATTTACTACCTTCTTTTGTCTTGGAAAAAAGTACTCCATGTCACATTTTGACAATTGGCTTACCTCTAGATGGTTTCTAAATTGTGTGTGCATCACTGTGCAAATGGCAACAGCGTATTAGAGAGTTCACTGAATCGGAGGCATTTTTATTTATGTACCTCAAACCATCTGGCCGGGAAAGTTGGTTTTGTAGAAGACAACTTCATGAAAAAAGATGATTGCATCCCAGATTTGATTCAAACTGAGTGAAGCCTGTGAATTCATAGCCAAAAACCAAAGACATGAGCTAGTTCCTTAGATTCTCTATATTTGGAGTTCTTTTTATAGCTCTAACTGGGTGCTACCAATGATTTTCTAAATCATATTGAAAAAAACACTGCATTTTCATGCCCCATGCTATTCAATATGCAAATGGCTTGGACCAGTGGATTCAGGAGAGCCTGATGGACAGAGACGTTGCTAGGATCGCAATACATTCGGGGTTTAGCCCGCCTGCCCCGATGAAAATGTAAGTGTACATGGTAGCTGACTACATTTATACATTGTCAATCAGAAAAGAACCCTTCAGTGGCACTTCTTATGTTGCTCTTAGAATCATGATTTGTAAAATGATCGTATATCCACAGCTGCCAGAATCAGATGCCAACAATGATAAGCCATGTAACCGGTGCGTTCTCTCCCTCTCCACCAGCTCACAAAATGCGCACGTGCCAAATAGTGCAAAGTAGATCTGCTGCTTGAACGACACACAGAGGACCCAAAACATTTGCGTTTTTTAATCAACGATATCATATTGTTTTTTTAGGGCTTTGATGCATGATCGGAATTACAGATGAATAGATCAGGGGCTAATGGGGCTAAAAAAAAATTATGAAAAGAAATATAAATAATTTGACATCCGGGGTTATTCTTCAAAAATCCGGGGCTATCGCCCTGGACGCCCCTGCTGATGGACAAGCAAACAAAGGGAATATGTAGCCTGGATGCCCACAGAGCTTTTTAATTGAATGTAATGGTGACCCATAGCGTCTATGGGCCATGACCATTGACTGTAATTAACTGTTTATACTATAGAGTGTATCACTGCTAACCCCGTGATGACACCATAAATGCAAGAGAGAACAACACTGAGGAATTTCAAACCTCTAAAAGATGTCCCCCTCAACCTCACTCCTACTAGATTTATTGAAGTAGAAATCTTTGAAAAGAAGCCCATGGGAAACAATAACAATGGATGCTCCCAACACAGTACAGCTTTGAGGCACCCTTGGGTTGATACCAGGTTAGTCACGTATGCAACTCACAAGTCTGTTTCAAACTGGATTTAAATTGTGCTGACTTGTTGAATTCAATTGTAACTATTGGATTGTGAGTGTTTCATTAGAAACAATCCATTTTTAGTATCCTCTCTACATTTTCATCACTATAGAAATCTCCCTCACTTGCTCTCTCTCACTCTCTCTCTCACCTCTTACAGCTCCTTATCCTCTGGGATAGATGGATCAATTCTGTCTGGAACTCATTTATTCTATTTCCCCTTTATTCTTTGTAGTACCTCTTCCTCTTCCTTTCACTGTGGGTCTGTGTTTTTACCTCTGTCTCACACTTCCATTCACTATAACCCTGTCTCTCTTTTGCAGCCTGTCGGTTTGTTTGTTTCTGTGGGTGTGTATTTGTGTGTGTTCGTTCTTGTGTGTAGCAGAATTCCACCAGGGCTTTGCTGAATCCTGAGATAATGACAAAGATTTTATTAGGCTTTGTGAGATCTCTCATATTCAGCACACACTGAAAGGTGAGATGTGTTTGTGTGTGTGTGTGAGCAGTGACAGAGTGGTGCTGTGTGTGTATGTGAGCAATAAGAGATGTGTCTGTGGGAAAGGTGAGGCAGAGAGAAGCCAGAGGTCCTCAGTTCAGGCTTTAATAACTATGCATGTGTGTGAGGGTGTGTATGCATGAACACATGTGGAACTATTGTTTGTATGGGAGCAGAGGTGGCACCCACAGTAAACACACAGATATGAGAGCACATGAAAATCACACATTCCTTCACTCTCTCTCTCCCTCCTCCCTCTCTCACTCTCTATCTCCCTTACTCTCTCTCTTTCTCTCTCTCACACACACAGTCCACTACTACTAACCTTGTGGGGACGCAAAAGCAAAAAATCCATGTTCCCTAACCCTTCTCCTAACCCTAAGCTTAACCTAACCCTAACCTTAACCTTAATGGTATGTTGAGATTAACTTTTATGGTATATTGAAATTTAAAACCTAACCTAGCCCGTGCCATTCATGTGTTGCCTGTCCTCTGATGAATCTTCATTGTATACTGACATTCAAAACCTAACCTATCCCTAATTCCCAAATTCAAAGTGAAGTAAAAATAATTAATTATTGACCATGTCGTCAATCATGGCCTTTCCATGAGAGAGTCTGTGTAGTGGTCCATCTCAATGTTAGTAGATCAACATTGGCATCAATAGCAAGAATATTCCAGAATGACAACAGGTGAGTTACAATGCTCTACCAGGCTGTATAGAGTACTATACTTATAGAATGACAATAGGTAAGTTACAATGCTCTACCAGGCTGTATAGAGTACTATACTTATAGAATGACAACAGGTGAGTTACAATGCTCTACCAGGCTGTATAGAGTACTATACTTGTGGAATGACAATAGGTAAGTTACAATGCTCTACCAGGCTGTATAGAGTACTATACTTATAGAATGACAACAGGTGAGTTACAATGCTCTACCAGGCTGTATAGAGTACTATACTTGTGGAATGACAATAGGTAAGTTACAATGCTCTACCAGGCTGTATAGAGTACTATACTTATAGAATGACAACAGATGAGTTACAATGCTCTACCAGACTGTATAGAGTACTACACTTATAGAATGACAATACGTGAGTTACAATGCTCTACCAGGCTGTATAGAGTACTACACTTATAGAATGACAATAGGTAAGTTACAATGCTCTACCAGCCTGTATAGAGTACTATACTTATAGAATGACAATAGATATAGAATACATTTTTGAAATAGCTTTTTTATGCAGTGATTTGTTAGCTTGGTGTATTTTCTTCTCACCAAGCTAACAAATGAGTTCTCTGTACACATAGATTTTTTAAAAGACAAATTGGAAAAGGGTAAAATGCTGTAAATACCTTCTGTTTCTAGATTTTCATGCTGTTCAGTGATATTCTGCTAGGGGAAAAACCCATGCTGTTATATATTTATTAGCCTTTTATGCTACATACTATAATTATAGTTTCAACAAATAGCACTTATAAAAGAAGGTTAACCTTGCTAGGTCATATAGATATTTCTAGTTACTATTTAACTATTACTATGTAACGATTGATAAAAAAAAAATCATAACAAATTGTATGTTTTGAACCAAATACTTGATTTTGTTTCATGTATTTAATATTTTGAGTGATAGAGGGCAAAATGGATGCAGCAAAGTACAGCAGCTGAGAAATCCTTGAAGAAAACCTACTGAACTCTGCATAAGACCTGGGATGTGGGAGAAGATTCATCTTCCAGGAAGACAATGACCTCAAACATTGAGCCAAAACCACACTGGAGTGGCTTAAAAACAAATAGATCAAGGTCCTGGAGTGGCCTTGTCAAAACCAGCGCCTCAATCCAATTAAGACTATGTGGAAAGAGATTAAAATTGCTGTTCTCCAAAGGTCCCCATCCAACTTGATGGAGCTTGAGCAATTTTGCAAAGAATGGACAAAATTGATGTCCAGATGTGCAAAGTTGGTAGAGACTTACCAAATACCAAATAGACACATGGCTGTAATTGCTGCCAAATGTGTTTTGACCAAATATTGACTAAAGGGCGTGAGTACTTATGCAATCAATTATTTTCTGTTTTTTATATGTAATCAATTTAGAACCATTTGTAGATTTTATTTTTCTTTGACATTCTGGACTTTTGTGTGTTATCAGTGGCTGATTAAAACCATTTTGATTTTGTGTTAAAGAACAATAATATGTGGAAAAGTCCAAACAGGGTGATCATTTTTGAGAGCCCCTGTAAATGGATGTTCACATAAAAACCTCTGATCATGCCAAATCTACAAGCACTCACAATGACACACACAAACACAGCTTCTCATTGTACACTCAGTCCAGAATCCAGAATGTCCTCTCATCCGTCTTGTTCTTTGTTGTTTTAATAAATGATGCTAGAGATTAGCATTGGTTTTTCCCTCTTTGTCTCCATTTGTTCCCCCTACCTCTGTCCACTTTATCTCTCCATTTCTACTTTCTATCTCTCTGTTTCTTTCCCTTGCTCTGTGTCTTTCTGAGGTGATGTATTTCTGACCTTCGATGTGAAACCATCTGTCGCTGTCAAACACTTCTTTAACTGCTCCATGATTCACATGACATCACGTTCTGTGACCCTGTTCTCAGCCAGACAGAACACATTATGGTGGAGTGCTGGAGGAGTACAGAGTAACGGCTGACAACAGGGTTTTCAAAGAGAATTTATGAAAATGTTCCCCTCCCTGTAACCCCAGAGGTCAACCATCTCATCTGCAATATAACGTAATGAGTTCTGTAAAAATAAAAAATCTACGTGTTTTATACCTTCTCTGTTCCACTGGACTCTTGGATTTGCCAATGTGATGTATTTAATTGTATGTAGGGCCGGTGGAATTCTTGTCTGACTGGAGTACTGTTTATTGTTAACCTATAAAGCAATAAATGGACTTGCTCCTACTTACCTTGCTGAAATGATCTAACCATACATACCTACACGTAACCTAAGATCGCGAGATGCAGGCCTTCTAATTGTACCTCGAATTTCAACACAAACAGCTGGAGGAATGATGGAATGATTCTTTACTGTGGAATGATCTGCCAATTAAGGTTAGAAATGCAGACTCAGTGCAAACTTTCAAGTGTCAAGTGTAAAGACTAACTTGTTGTTGTCTCTGTTGCGCCCATTGTGCAATTGGGGTGAACTTTGCTGGCAATACTCGGCCCACATGTCAGGGTGCTTGCGGTTGGTTAGTGTCCCTTTGGTTGATGATTGGCAATGTGGATGGATTGACTTCCTGCCTGATGGGCCACAGTGTCAATGGACCCCCCCTGTCTCAGCCCCAAGGTCTTACGCTGCTATATTATTGTGCCGGGGGAGTAGGGTCAGTTTTCCTTGTCCTTTGTAAATCCTTTTGTAAATCTAAGGAATGCACTCTCTAAATTTTCCTTGTCTCCAGCTCCGTTTAAACTTAGGAGGACATGAGGTCTTGGTTCACACCTCCCGAGTACCAGGCTCTAAATACTCATTGCTGCCACTGTCCAAAGTCCACCTAGCGGTGTTGCAGATCAAGACGATACCTGACGATTCCAGCTGCCCCCCCCCCCGTTCGTGTCCATCCGGTCATGCTTTTGACCTGGATTAGGTTTTATAGACTCTGGACACAGCCCAAATATATTTATTAATTATTAAAACTTGTACTCTTAAGATGTTCACCCGGCACAGACAGAAGAAGACTGGTCAACCCTCCAAGTCCGGTCCCTCTCTAGGTTTCTTCCTTAATTTTGGCCCCTTTTATTGAGTTTTTTCTAGCTACTGTGCTTCAACACTGTTGTTGCTTGTTCCTTGGGGTTTCAGGCTGGGTGTTTTTGTAAAAGCACTTTGTGACAACTGCTGATGTCAAAAGGGCTTTATAAATAAATCTGATTGATTGAGTTCCAGGATTTGGAAAATACAAAAGTCATGAAGTCGTCTGCAGAACCTCAACCATTAAGCTACATCTTGGAACTGAGACTACACATTTACAGCTCCATGCAACAGGAAACACCTAGAACTAGAAACACTTGCATGCCAAATGTCCCATTACTTACGCTCACATAAAATGGGGGGATGGATCTCTGTCAGTGATGTTATTCGTAGTTGTTAAAACATACAAGTGTATTTGTGAATAAAAAGTTATGGATTTATCCCATTGAGATTCCGCTGATAATCTCGGGAAGAAATGTCTTATTATACAAGTGTGTCTGAACAGGCAACATGTTTTTTTGTTGCACACCAAGTTTTTGTAGTCTGGTGGCGGTTTTGGCTCCCGACTGTGATATTGGGACAACCTAAGACAGGTACAGTCTTGCATCAGGTCACAATCCACAATCTGCAATATACATACCCGAGGTACATGTGAACGTAACCCAGAAACAGGATCTGTGCTGAAAAAATAGTACAACGACAAGACCAAGAACATGTGGTGCTTTCCAGGTCTGGGGAGTTTGTCGAGTGACAGTCAGACAAATGCACTGGATTCCCAACTGCACACATTGTTACAGTCTCACTGGTGACTTTCCTGGTTTTCCTGGAGCGTGGGCCCACACATGCTGTAGTATTGTTTGTCTGTTTGTATTTTGTGTCTTTTTTGTGTGAGTTTGTGTGATTGAGTGTGAAAAAAAGTCAAAGGAAAAAAAAAAATGGACAGAAATATAGGTTAAAATGGACAGAAATATATGGACAGAAATATAGGTTGACATTTTGTATGTTTAACTCATATTCATCTTTTATTCATATTAAATATTTTTATATGCCTTAAGTGTACAGGAATATTGTACAGGGGGGTTGCAAACAATGTCCTGATATTTACGTAGGACATTGTTTGCAACCCCCCCCCCCCGTGTTGTCCCTGTCCTTGTCCATTTGGTCATGCTTCTGACCTGGACTGGGTTTTATAGACTCTGGACATAGCCCACATGCATTTATTAATTATTACAACATTACAACTTGTACTCTTTAAATGTTCACCTGGGACAGCCAGAAGAGGACTGGTCACCCCTCCGAGCCTGGTTCCTGTCTAGGTCTCTTCCTAAATGTCCGCCTCAACACTGTTGTTAAATTTGATAATAAACTAGAGGAAATTTACAAGATACCACTTTCCAGAATGAGTAACCATTTTCTTGCAGTGACGCCAGGGTCTAAGGCAAAGTGTAGATCTCTGCAAAGCATTCAGGTGTTTATAAAAGTTAATGACAATAATGACAACTGTCTCCCTGGGATGATCACTCACTGGGATTAGACCACCTGTCTGAAACAATCAGAATCATGGATTTGCTGTAAAGAACTTGATTAATAAAAACAGTGTATAGGGTTATAAGTCCAAGTGCCTCAGGTTTGACAGATCACTTTAACATATAAACATCAAGCAGATAGGCTAGCATACACATGCGCACACACTCACCTACACGCACAGCCAAACATACACACACACACACACACTTTTTAATTGGTTGGGTCTGGGGTGATGAGGATCCTCGATCTGGAGCCAACACTTTAGAAAATGACTGTAACATTGGGCTGAATATATGCTGATTAGAGGGGTAGGGGAGTGGAGAGTGAGGCAAAAGGATTGGAGGAAGGGTGAAAGAAGAAGGCCAGGAGAGGGTAGGAAGGCGAGGGCAGGCGAAACATGGCGACGGAATACTCTAGATGTGCATTAAAGCTACATTTATTAGCTAGAATTTGGCAAGTGGAGATAGTTGTGATGTGTATGCAATTCTCACACACACAGACACACACACACACAACCACATATTACAGAGTGAATGTATTGCGGTATCGTTAATAGTATTAGGGATGTACCTTAACGATCTTCATCCCTCTGACTCTGACACTCACTTTTACTGCAGGATGGGCTGAGTTCAAGTCAGGACAGACCTTTAGGACAACACAATGGACTCACTCCATCCGGATGATTCTTATTGTTTTATTTGGTGAGAAGACTGATTACAATGAACAACTTTGTACAACATGTGATCCATCTCCTGTGTGGGCTGGTTAGCCCACACAGGGAAAATAATTAGGTTTTTGGTTTTAAAACTTTCCCAAACAGTAGCCCTTGAACTCTTAAAGGTATGTGTCCTTAACTTGGGATTTTTAATTATCTTGACTATTTTCAAAATAGTCATTCCATGGATCATGTTGCAATTCAACTTTGGATTTTAGGTACAGTATCTCACAAAAGTGAGTACACCCCTCACATTGTTGCAAATATTTGATTATATCTTTTCATGTGACAGCACTGAAGAAATGACACTTTGCTACAATGTAAAGTAGTGAGTGTACAGCTTGTATAACAGTGTAAATTTGCTGTCCCCTCAAAATAACTCAACACACAGCCATTAATGTCTAAACCGCTGGCAACAAATGTGAGTGCACCCCTAAGTGAAAATGTCCAAATTGGGCTCAATTAGCCATTTTCCCTACCCGGTGTCATGTGACTCGTTAGTGTTATGAGGTCTCAGGTGTGCATGGGGAGCAGGTGTGTTAAATTTGGTGTTATCGCTCTCACACTCCCTCATACTGGTCACTGGAAGTTCAACAAGGCACCTCATGGCAAAGAACTCTCTGAGGATCTGAAAAAAAGAATTGTTGCTCTACATAAAGATGGCCTAGGCTATAAAAAGATTATCAAGTCCCTGAAACTGAGCAGCAGCGCGGTGGCCAAGACCATACAGCGGTTTAACAGGACAAGTTCCACTCAGAACAGGCCTCGCCATGGTCGACCAAAGAAGTTGAGTGCACGTGCTCAGCGTCATATCCAGAGGTTGTCTTTGGGAAATGGACGTATGAGTGCTGCCAGCATTGCTGCAGAGATTGGGTGGGGGGTCAGTCTGTCAGTGCTCAGACCATTCGCCGCACACTGCATCAAATTGGTCTGCATGGTTGTCGCCCCAGAAGGAAGCCTCTTCTAAAGATGATGCACAAGAAAGCCCGCAAAACAGCTTGCTAAAGACAAGCAGACTAAGGACATGGATTACTGGAACCATGTCCTGTGGTCTGATGAGACCAAAATAAACTTATTTGGTTCAGATGGTGTCAAGC
>JACXGI010012087.1:9961-23617 GCA_016801175.1 Esox masquinongy | reverse complement strand
ACTGTCGCCTGAGTACCATCATACTTCAAAACCTAAACCAGAAAACATTTCCATGATTCCAATACTGTCGCTTGATTACCATCATACTTCAAAACCTAAACCAGAAAACATTTCCATGATTCCAATACTGTCGCCTGAGTACCATCATACTTCAAAACCTAAACCAGAAAACATTTCCATGATACCAATACTGTTGTAAAAATTTAGTACCATGCTTATTTCTAGGCAATGCAACATATTTTAATGTCTGTGCATGTTTTACAGTGATATCATCAGCAAATTATTGATTTTGCTTGCTTTTAAGGTAAAAATATATATAAACATATATTTCCTATATAAACTATATAATTCTCAATCTTGAAAGGATTGAACAAAATGAGAGAGCAGAAAGGAGGGAGGAAGAAAGGTATGGGGAGCTGTGAACTTGTGAAACATGGTTGTCCTGTTCTGTGACTCAACAGAAGTGTAGTGTGAGATGGATGGAAACAGAGCAGAGTAGGAGTGAAGAGATGGGAGAAGGAAAGGAGGGAGGTGGGAGTTCTGCTGTATTTTGCTATGCCACCGGACTCTAAAACCAGTTCCTTCCAGAGAGAGCAAACAGGCTGTAAGAGGAAATATGTGGGCCGGCAGTACATAGACGTCACTGCTGTCCAGCTATTTTGGAGAAATACGTAACATAACTTCTCAAACACATGTACACATGAAGGCTTGCACACACGCACAAACACACACACAATAACCATGACCAGGAGGTGGTTGTACACTCTGTATGGACACTTTGTCACCTAAAAGGGAAAAGAAAACAAGCAAATATAAAAAAAACCTCCCAGAATGATTAATTTAAGTATTTGACTAGTGTACTTTTTGTATACATGTATAACTAAACCCTAGCAGTCCCAACACCCCAGCAAACATTAGCTTTTAATTTATCAGACTTTTATCTTCCTGTCCAGTCAGTATAGTTATAGCCTCACAATGAAGTGTCTTATCATGTTCTGTTCAGGAAAACCAGGGCTACATGCAGAACACATAACAATCTGACAAACTGCTACATTGACAAAGTTCAATACAGAAAAAACTGTTTTTGCATGAGTCCCAGTCTTTCATGGATTTATTTAAATAGTCTTTAGCTCAAACCGTTCTGTCTTGACAAAAGTCTTTGTAAAAAGACTCTTCTTCCCGAGGCCCCTTTGGGATTTGCGCTTGTCTCACAGACACAGCTCTTGCTCAGCCCCCGTTAATCACATAGACTTATGGTTGTTACCAACAGATGCACAAGAAAAAGACAAATCCAATCCAAACAACTGTAGTTCAAACATACAATGGTTAAAAGTCCAAATCATGCCACCATCGTAATAGATTCACTTGGTTAATGTGTCCATCGAATATTTTTTGTTTTGGTTTCCACACACTCATCCATATCTCTTCTGAATAAATCACGGAATGGCATAACTTATCTCTGTCTCCCCACTTGCCTTGCAGTTCATTAGTGCCCCGTTAAAAATGTGGGAAGTAAAAGAATGCCAGTGTGCTGGAGTTTCTTTTTTCCAGTGAGTGCCCTGGCCTTTCTTTCACAATGGGCAGCGGAATGCCTCCTGCTGGGTTTGCAAACCTTATGCGTTGGCTGAGGCCTGAAGCCACAGGAAGGGAAGCGGCGCAGTCCTCCTGTGCTGTATCCTGGGTAAACAGCAAAGAATCACCACATTCTTTTAAAAGCTCCTGCTTAAATTTGACTTTCACAGTTGCCCATCACAATTAAATAATTTATGTGGAAATCACTTCAATCCATGCCCATGTCCTTGCCCAGCTTCTGTAACTGACTCACTTTGTTTCACCCCTCTCAGCACCCTGTGAATGTGTGTATGTGTGTCTGTATGATCCTATGTGTCCTTGAAGAGACCAGAAATCCACACAAAGATGGTTGGATCTGAAATTCAGGCCCTACAAATTTTTTGCGCAGGTCCCCACTAGGAAAAATACAATTTCAATCTTGGGGGTTAAGTTTAGGAAAACATACAATTGGGCATTGTTTTAAAATGGGGTTTACTATATGGTTTAGCCATTTGGTTTAGAGTTAGGAATTTGAGATAAGTTAAATTTAGGCAATAAATTTAAGTTGTTGATGTTAAGGTTAGGGTTAGTTTGAGGTTAGGTTTAGGGCCAGAGGATAGGAGCCATCAATTACTGATTCTCCCCACAAAGATAAAAAGACAAACGTGTGTGTATGTGTAGTGCTAATCCTTTAATTTCCAATTGTTGTTCATTTAAAAATTTCAGACTAAATTGTCAATACATTTTACTGCTCACCACAGAGTGTTAAAAATGTGACCATGTTCACTTAATGTAAAGAAATATTTTAAATATTTCCCAGGGTCTTACCTTTCAGGTGAATTGTATCCACATTACCGTAGTTGCTAGTGACATAGACATTGGTTATTTCATTCATACGTTTTAGGTCCTACGGACTTGAAAACTCCCACACTAAGCAAATATGATTTTTTACATAATACCAAGCATATGTTATATAGCCTTATTTTGAGGGCCTAGTTTTAACCTAATATGGGGCCGGGTTGGCTGTGGATCTGCCAGGAGGGTTATTCAGAATGCTCTTTGCTGTTGAGCAACGCAGGGTTAGCAACATTTTGGAGTAGATAAAGAGTGCTAGAGTTCCTGGGACCTGTCCCGACATTTGTAACCGCTTTGTAGAAGGTCCTGCATTTGAGTCACTCAAATTGGACTTGAGGCATAGTCTCTACCCAGCTGATGGAGCCAGTTCCGTCCCTCTGGAAGGTGCCCCCCCAGCTGCTTAAAGGACTCTGACAGGTAAAGAGGTGGTTAGGGTTTACCTTTCTTGTGACAGAAATGTTCACTCTTACACTGGTTGATGAAGGTGCCAGTCTCGACACAGTAGTCCTCTATATCAAACATGCTCCTTGATGTCACCCAAACAGAGTATAGTGGAGATGAATCGTCCAGCACAACATCAGCAGGTTTTCTTCTAGGACCTCTCTGTACTATCCATTTTCTTCTGTCATTCTCTGTACTCTCTATCTTCACAAGCTTTCAAGGCCCTGATGCAGAGAAGTATTCCAGATTTACTTTGAATTTTCCTTTGACTTTGTGATGTAGTTTCTATTAGGAATTGTACTTAACAACTATGGAACCTCCCAGAGACAGGTGTATTTAACCTAAAATCATATGCACTCTGGTGGACTCCATTGTAACACTAAGTGCATGACTTCTAAAGACAATTGTTTGCACCAGACTTGTTGCACTATGACTCCATGTGAGTCATAGCAAAGGGAGTGAATACTCATGCAATCAATTACTTTCTGTTTTATCTTTGTAATTAATTGTGAACAATTTGAAGATCATGTTTTACACTTTGACTTAGTAGTCCCATATTGAGACAGCAGTTCTTTGTACAACTTGCTCGTTATTAAATATTAACACAATAGTATGAATTTAAGGCCTCTGTATTCGGATAAAACAATAACCATCAAGATAAGGTCTTATGACACCATATGTGTGGTATTATTTTAATATAAATAGAAATATATTTGCTTAGGATGTTATTTGACAGAGTCCATAGGACTAAAAAAAACCCTACAACCATTTATTTGTAACTATCAAATAAGGTCAGTTCAAATCAAAGTCAAAACTGAACACAGACACTGAATATTGGCACACTTATGACATAAACCTCTAAAACACAACATTATTACAAGCCTTATACAGCCTAATAATCACAACTCAAATTGGTGTAACAGCACTACTGTACATCTGTGGGCTAGCAGAACTCTTGTACCACTTTGTAGTTGATTAACAAAAGGAAAACAAACATTCTGTCCTTCAGTCATCCTCCTCTTCCTCCCTGTGGTTGATATCTCAGCCCACCCCTTGCTTTGACAGATGTTCTCTATCTGGTTTAGTTAAGGTCAAAGATCATAGTATAGCCCACGCAAATGTTGAAGGAGTTGCCTTACTTGTCATGTTCGCCCAAAACGATGACCAAACGATAAGCCAAATGTTCATTTCGATATAGATATAGACACATAAAAGTATTTGATTGTTCATGCATGTGTAATTGAAATCACCAGTAATAATTCGTGACCACATACACTTATGACACTTTTGTGTATCTTAACAATGTAGAAAAGTAGTAAAATAGAATGTTTGCTAGAGTCAGTCCTCCCTCCAATTTGTATTCACAAAGGTGCTTTTGACCTATGTGTTTTAGTCTAGTTCCAGATAAATGGATTGGCAACTTGTTCATAAAGGCACTTTGGTATGAATATGGGAATATTCTGGAATGAGTAAAGCAATTGCTAGGATAGTGAACTGAGGTATGGTTACATAGAAGAGAGGTGCAAGAGGCTTGATGGCAACAGCAATAGGTATCTCCAGCAGACCGCCTTCTGTTGTCATCTCCTATAACATTTTTATTAACCACTATTTCTGCAAATTGTAAGTACAGCAATGATAAGCAATAGGTCTACATGCAGCCTTTGTTCTTTAAAATCGACTAGCAAAAATGAAAATATTTATTTTTCTCACTAACCCCCATATAAATCTATCATTTTGTCAGATCTAGGAAAACACAGTATAAATTTGGCTGAAGTTTTACCTTGCCTAAATATCAAATGCAAAATCTTTTTGTAATTTGTCTAACTAGATCCTTGGAAAATAAGCATGAACTATAATTATGTGTTCTTTTAAATATTTATTGTTTCTGCAATAAGAATATCACGTAGTCAAGGAGATCTCCCAGATGTCACTTATTGGGAAATATCCAGAGCAGTGGTTATTTTATTATGATAACAAATATGTTCCTCCCTTGCTTGAATTATCCCAGCAGAAAGTTGGGATGCTGAAACAAGTGTAGTGGAATTTTATAGACTCTCTGTTCCTCTGCCGCCTGGCTGTGGCTGCTGTCAGACGGGTCCTTATATGGCTGTTCCTGTCTGTATGATGTCAGCACCGAACAAACAGGACAGTTAGATTGGGGGTGGTGGTGTATATCTGCACGGTTTGTTCGAACAAAGTTCATGGATATTATATTGGTCACAACAACATTGCTTCCCTCAACCTTTTACCATGTGTTGCTGCTTTGTACAGTGTCATGACTAATACAGATTACAACAAGTTAGTTCAGACAAAAAAAATACCAGCTTCAAAAGGTTTTGGTCTACTTGGAAAGGAAGTCAATAGCTCAATTTTAGAATGTCATAGAGACCGAGCAAATAAATCACTACTCTTGTCTTTTGCTGTGTTTATTTCAAGCTTGTTTCTATCATGAGCCATTACAGAACTAAGCCTTTTTTTAGAATACTGTATGTACTGTAACCAGGATCATTTTAATTTATTTTAAAAATATAAAACACTAACAATAGGTAGGATATTTTTTTTAGGCTAGTTTTATTTCACCACATACCCATTTGATTTCTTACATATTTTTTAACCAAGATTTTTAGACAATAATGAGTATATGGTGACAGTATAAGAGCTTTTGACTAGAAATCTATGGATAGCATACAATAATTGCGTGTGTCAAACAGGTAGGTCTCCTTTTCCACTTTGTTAATAAAAAGAAAAAAAGCTACAAAAAAATCCCTTCTTGTGGTTAGTGAAGTAAATTTTTGAAATAAATTTGGCATACCCCTGTTTTCAGCACCATTCGCTGTTCACCTCAATTTGATATTGCCAGGCTACTGCTAAGCTATCCCTGCTTGCCCTAGTTGACAGTATGCAGCATGTTTCCTTCTCATGAATTTAGGTTAAAATTTCATTTGAATTATTTAGGCCGAGTAAGTTTTTTTCCTGTGGCATTACTTTTGGGTCATTTTACGTCACCAAGATTAGGCCTATTCTAATTCTTACAATTTATATAATATTATACAGGAAGTCAACAAATGCGGCACAGTTTCGGCCCGCGGGCCCCGTTTTCCTGTCCCCAGCTGTTCAAGGATAGTGAACAGTACTGTTTTGGATAAGTATCAAAGAGGTAGCTTGGAAACAGGCACTGGTCACTTTAAGAGAAAAGCCCGGGTGGAGCTATGTTCAAGCATTGACCAATGCTTATAAAATGATAAGGATCCGCAGCAGAGCAAAATAATTTCACAAGCGAATGTTGTTATACTAGATAGCACGTGCGAGTTTTGTTGTCCTCAGCAATCGACTACACTGGATAGACATCTTAATCTACAAACCTAACCTAGTTTACTGGGAATACCTATTATTTACGCCGTTGATTACTTTAATGGTAAGTAGCCTATTAAGTTAATTTACGGTGACAGTAGCCCACTACAACAACATTAAAATAGCATTTGTTTCTTTTACTATAATAGTGAATGCAAGCTTTATATCACCGAAGTCAAATTATTGTGTCATTGAAACAATACATTTGCATACGACATAATGCGTATGATAAATAAACTTTGAAAACGGGAATACATTAATGGATTTATGTAATTTGTGTGATTCGTAATTAGTTACGGTTCAGCATAGCCGGCCGAGTCTTACCGTGTGTTATTCTGTTCGCCTGAGGAGATATATCATTGACTGGGTGGGAACATTTGACCATGACAAAATTTGATTTTTAACACAGGCATACGTTTGCCTTCTTTATATCAATATAAAAAAATTGAAAGGAATGCTTTAGAATAATATTGTTATTTTCCAGACAAGTTAATAGGCTAAGCCAACTATAATATTAAAGTGCCTTATTGTGGTCATGTTTGAGTAGGATTTGAAATGTTTCTGTAATATGCATTGACTTTTTGTTTCTAAGGCCTGTAGGCTACAAAAATCACAATATTATAGGCCTACAGTGTTAAACGTGCTTTGAAGCACCTAAACTAGTGTCAGCTAACCCTGTACGCAAAAAAAATAACTAGACTGGAGTGTTCCCCCATGGTTTGTTTTAACACCACCTGATGGTTTGAATGCTGATTGGTTTATAGCCGTGGGTATACTATGGGTATACACTTGGAGTGCTCTTTTTGCATTGGTGACGGGTTTATAAGGCATCTTGAGGGTTTGTGATACTATTCACAGGCTATGTGCTGTGTCCAGGCACATGTGTCATACCTAAGAACAGCTTTTAGCTGTGGTAAATTGGACATATACCAAACCCCCTTATACTACATCCCATTATTGCTATTAGGCTTCTGAAAATTGTCTTAAAAATATTATATTGGTGTGATATTGCACAAGTGACAGTACCACTCTTCTGTGCTTTTCTCTTTTCTGCTTCCTTTAATTGGTGCCATAGTTCACAAATGGCTGAATGCCACAAAAGTGTGAAATGTGATTGATAGTATAGATGGTACCTGTATCATTTAGGTATCAACAGTTTAATGTTAACAACCTCAACCCCTGCCACTTGTCTTTCCCTGGGCTGGACTGCAACTCAAGGCTAAAGCCACTGATTAACAATAAACACCTCTTCTATGTGGTATCATTGCAAACTCCGTTTTAGGCCAGTTTCCCTTGTTTTAGGCCAGTTTCTAGATACCAGTGGTGGCATAACCACACCGGGAGCAGCAAGTACTCTATCTTAACCTCTCTCTCATACCTTGGCCATTCCTGGATGTATCCATGGCATGTCTCTGGCCTGACCTCATGGGAGAGTTTGCTGGGAATCTTAGGCCTAAACAAAAACAGCTATTCATGGCCGAGAGTGGCCCCATTCATGAACACTGAGTTATTTGCTGGTAGAATTCCTTATTGTTTGGTTTCTTGCATCTCTGTGCTCACTCCTGATGGAAATTACACCAAAGGTGGTTTATTGTACTTGTAGAAGGCAAAATTAATGTAAATGTTCAGATTTTGTTTTGTCTCGTGTAGAGAGTGCTTCATGTATGGTGCAGCCTTAAATGTTTTGAATTATCAGTGGCGTATGAGCGTATTTCGCAATTTTGGAAAATTTAATTGAAGGCTTGCAATATGTCCTACGTAATGCTTCAACTCCAATGAGTAATGTCCGTTTGGTTAGCTTTTGTAACAGCCTTTGTTACTGAGAGTTGGCATTCTAGCCAACAAATGCTGTATATTACAAAGCTCCAAGTATAGTCAAAACAACATAGCAAGCGTAAAGGATCACACAGTTTTAAATATTTATTAATAGTTCTTTATTTTTTTCTCACTTTCCGCTACTTTTGATTCTATTTTATATTACCTTGTGTCATCCAGACACATTAAAAAGAAGAAAGCATCTTTTTGCTAGACCATGATTTGTCTTATCATGAGGTAAATATGGTCTAAATGGAGTATGTAATAAAATAAAAATAGTTATAATTTGTATGAGTAATGATATGGATGTCAAATACATTTGTTGGGGGCTAAAATATCAATAGTGAGTACTGGGTAGTGATTTAACACCCCGGGTCAATTTGACCCGCTAACATAATGTGTAACCAAAATGTTAACATAATACAAGGGTTAAACCAGGTGGACATATGCACACAATTGAGAGGTGGGACCGTAAATTATCCACTCTGACCATACTGGCCACAGAACCCAGACATTTGCAGATTTCATTTCAGTAATTTAATTTAAAAGATACTTTCTTGTGAATGGGACAATTGCTGGCTCCAACACTCAAAAAACAGATGTTTTTTAAAGTTTTTTTTTTTAATATCTTTATATTAATCGTTATCACATCTATTCAGGATTTAAAAACATAAAAAACAACTGTGGAGAACATAGTTAAAAAGGTATTGTTTTTGCCCAAAATAACTTGGTTTGTTAGATTAAGATGTTTGTCAATTTTTGCATTTTACACACACACACACACGCGCACACACACACACAGGGTGGGCACATTGTCACACTGTGGTAGTTTGTCATTTCGGTGTCACAGGAGCTTGTTGCATAATGGCCACTGTTGAAAGGGCTCTGTTGAGGCCCCTTGGTGTGGGAACAATGCACTGAAGCATGACTACTGAGTACAGAGGGCAACGCACGGCTGGCCCGTCCTCACAGGGAGGATATGAGGGAGTGGAGAGATGGATCAGCTCCGACCACTGTTGACCCAGAGGTTGTGCAATGCAACCTTCATGCCTCAGTCAGACACAGCCTTAAGCTCAGTAAACCCAATGTTGGTTGAAAGAGTATTGTGGTTATGTCATGGTTGGATCGGTTATGGGGTTATTTTATTTTATGGTTCATTTAGTTGGTGTTTGCGGAGACATTATGTTATGAAATGGAATGTACGTAGTAAATGTTTAATAAATAATTTAAACAACTTTGTTGTTGAAATACCATGCAAACGGAAAACGCTGATATTTGAAATAAAGCTGAAAGAAATGGTTAGCACACTTCAATGTTTTCTAATTTTCTCTTTCACTCATATGCATGCAGCTAACAATGAGACAGGATCAATACTACTGGTTGGCTGGAGTTCAGTAAGCAGATGGACAGTGTTTCTGGGGAAACTGGGTGTTTTGTGGATCGACATGTACACAACCTTTAAGGCTTACTAAGAACACATGACATGAACAAGTGAGTTGGTGACCCTTCACTGTAAGTTACACTTCCTGAGATTATTAGTATTTGATGAACAATTCCTAATTAGTGAACCTGTGTAAATACTTAAACAATTGTAACTCACACATACCTAATTCATTCAAATTGTGGAACTGATACTGTTATGTTGATGTTTGTTTTAATATTTACAGTATGGTTATTTTGACCCCGTTTATGAAAGTAGTCAAAAACAATATAACTATATGCTTGAATTTAAAAAAAATGTGATAGGCTAAGTCTATGTACTTTAACAGCTATCCTGATGGTCAAGTGTTAAATTCAATAATTCTTCTTAGTGTCATTGTTTTCCAGCCTGGCTTTTAGCCTAGATGCAGATGACCCCATGGAGCGCAACCTGAGAGAGTTTCCTCAACACCACCCAGTATCCCACTGCATAGACAGTGAGTAAAACAACTTGTGTGAGGACATTTGTAAATTTGCATTAGCAAACACAGTTCATGTCAACTTGTCTTAGGCTGTGTTTCCACAGGCTGTCCAATTCTGATCTCTGATCCAAAGCCATTCTCTGACCACTGGTGATGATTTGTATTTGCTTCTGTGTTGATACTGGAAGGTAGACTTGAATTGAGCCAACAGTTAAATTGAGTCCCTGAATAGATCAAGACTGAAAATAGTATGTAGTTATCTTCAAATTTCCCACCAATATAGCACACGTGGAATGGTCCCAAAAGAAGAAATGTTTGCACTTTTGAAACAACTCCATTGGTTCCTTATGCCGTGTCAGCTTAAAGCTAAATCATGTGCACCTAAAAAATTTGATGGAAAAAAATGAATACTACTAAGACCCAGGTCTGCTGTAGTCTTTTGGCCTCAGGGATGGGGGATAGAGGAAGGCAGGTGTATATCTCTGTCTGTCTGGTAACTGCCTGTTCCTGACCTCTGAATCAGAATCGGATGTTTCCTTTCGGGGTTGTTCTTCAGGAAGCTTCAGAAGGTTATGTGACACTTCTTAAAGATTGCCACTTGCACTGCTGATAAATGGTTTGTCATCTACTCTGAGTGTTGTTGTGGCTGATGTTTTACAGAGAGCTGAGTGTTGGTGATGGGGACTGTATTGGTTCTTTGTTTCCTCTCAGAAAGTGGTCTCTCTGTCGAGGACACTTCCCTGTGGTGTTTGTCTTTTACATATAGTGTGGTTGTTTTACTTTTTATAATCTGTTATAATCTGTTTTGTGGAAGAAAGAAGAATTCAGATATTGTAATCCTGTGTCTTAACTCTGTTTTTCAGTTGACACTAAATGTATATTTATATTCTTCAAATTTTACTGCACATTGTGAGTATAATTGTCTCTCCAGCTATGAAAAACAAATGTGGACAGACATTTTAGTGATTTTTCTGTTTTATCTTGCTGCTCCGCTAGTTGTGTTTTGGTTTTACGGAATAACACAATGAGTTTCTGAAAATGTCCAGGAACTTTGCAGTGGAGATGCAGGGATCATTGCCTTAAGGTAGGGACTACTTTACTACTCTGTAGACAAGCACTATGGTTTTGTAGTGGATGCAAGCTTCAACTGAAATCAGTGGAGTTTGTGGAGGAGGACGGTGATATGGGAGAACTTGGGAAGGTTGAATATCATGCAGGCTGCAGGTTTTGGATAAATTGCAGGGGATGAAACATGCAGGGAGCCCTACCAAGAGTGAGTTGCGGTAGTCCAAATGTGAGTTATTATTACTACCTGTGCTACCTGTGATGTTGCTGGGTAATGATTATTGTAGACCATGAACTGCAGGAGCGAGTCACAGCCTTGATGTTTGCAGAGAATGACATGGTGTTGTCTAGGGTCACACCAAGTTTCTTTGCCCTTTGGTAGGGATATAACAGTGCGGTTGCCAACAGTGATAGAGAGGTCTTCAAGTGGACAGGCCTTCCCTCGGAAGAAGAGCAGATCCGTTTTGTTGAGGTTGAGCTTTAGGTGTTGGGCCAACATCAAAGCTGAAATGTTGGCCAGTCAGGCAGAATATATATAACAAAATCCCATTTGTGCTGTATGTCAAATATTACCTTTTTTACTGATGGATGTAATGTGTTGAAAGTCCTCTCTATTTGTCTTTACAGTCAGGACCTCTGGGCCCCACCATCCACTGGATGCTAGCAGCCATAACTTGACATCTCGCCCCATAATGCCCTGCACACCTGAGGGGGACCAGGTGGTCCCGTCCTTCCAGAGACTATCAGTGTATGAACAGGGTCCATCTCGCACACCTAAGCCGCTGCCCCCTCTCCCCGACCTGGGGGATGTCTCCTCAGATGAGGCAGCAGACAGCGAGGTGGAATTCTTCATTGATGAGAGGAGCTGTCTGCTCCCTCCGCGCTGCTTCCCCAAGGCCCCGGCTCTTTGCTACGGAGCCCCTAGACAACGCACCGTCAGAGGCTGTGGCCAGGTCAACTATGCCTTACATGATCGGCCCCCTGGGACTAGCATCTCAGCTAGCTTTGTGGGTAGCAGCTCAGCAGGTGTAATGGCTCGCAGCATGGCTATCTCTGGGGCTAGCAAGTGGGCAGGCAGTGAGGCTAGTAGATGGGCGGACAGTGGAGGTAACCGTGGAGCCCAGGAGCAACAGATCCAGTTTTTGGGACACCCAGAGCCAGGGTCGGTGGTGATAGCGGCCGAGGACATCACCAGCAAGCAGCCTGATCGGCCGCAGCGTTCTAGGCTGCGGCGGTCCCACTCCGGACCAACTGGCTCCTTCAAGCCTTCCGGCATCCGCATGTCGTGTCACCTTCACCACCAACATGGCAGCTGCAGGGGTTATCCCCAGTTGGACAAGCCAGAAGTTCCTCCCCGCATCCCCATCCACCAGTACCCAACCAAGATTGCAGATGGCCAGCGCTTCCATGTTGCCGAGGACCAGGACAAGCCTCCTAAAGTCCCTCCTAGGGAACCGATTGTTCCACCTTGTGATTATGGTTGTACCCCGAGTCCAAAGACCCTCCCCATATACGTGAATGGAGTGATGCCCCCTACGCAGAGCTTTGCCCCCAACCCCAAGTATGTTAGCCAGGGCCCCCAAATGCCACAGCAGCCCAGAGCGGGCCAACCAGAGCACTTGCTGGGCCCACGCTCCCCCTGTATTGTGCCCATCATGGAAGATGGGAGGAAAGATAGTGCCACGCACTATTTTCTCTTACCACGGCGGCCATCTTACATGGACAGGTTAGAACGGTTCTTTTGAGGTGTCCAGCAAAAGACAGAAACCCTTCAGTTGATATAGACCTTCAGCAAATCTAGAAGCTAACCCAACACACTAATGTCCATCTGCAATAAGACCTGATCCCAGAGTGCCCGGGTTCAGGGTTGCCTACCCCTGCACGGTAATGTGGGACTAGTCTGCCATTTCTGATGTACCCTTAATTCAGTCTAGAGTGCATCCACTAAAATTCACGTTTGCCACCTTGCTGTATATGAAAAACGTTTCTGCAAAGATAACTGTCTGAAGATTTTTTTGTTGCATCTGCACTGTCACTGCATTGTGCTATGTGAGCAGGTTTTTGTTAAAATGTTTAAACTATTGTTTGTCATTCTTTTGCTTTAGCGCTGACTGTGTCGCTAGTTGACAAGTGTCTTGCAAGCCCCATGGATGACGCAGGGATGTTCTGGTCCAGTTATGGCCTTGACTTGTTTTACTGTTACATCAAAAAGTTACCACTCAATCTACAGTGCCCTCCATAAATATTGAGACAGTAAAGTCAAAATTGCTTTAAAATATTTTTTGCTATACACTCAAGGCAAATGAAAATACGATTGAAAGAGGAATATGAGGCAAAAGTGCAGAATTTTACCTTTTATTTCTGTCCATTACCAAGTAAGAATAACAACACTGTCAGAGCTCCATTGGCCCCATTTTATGTGAGCATAATAGTGGGACATCTGGCTCACAGATGTTTCTAATTGATCAGGTGTTTTCTGATGCATTTATTGTTCATACATAAAAGTGAATGTGTAGTCTATGTTCCATCCTTTGCTTCTACTTTTGGAGTCAGGCATGATTCAACATGAAGACAGGAGATATATATATATATATATATATATATATATATATATATATATATATATATATATATATATATATATATATATATATATATATATATATATATATATATA
>JACXGI010012086.1:0-23519 GCA_016801175.1 Esox masquinongy | reverse complement strand
GTGTGTGTGTGTGTGTGTGTGTGTGTGTGTGTGTGTGTGTGTGTGTGTGTGTGTGTGTGTGTGTGTGTGTGTGTGTCATGAAGTCTGTCCCATTGTCTTCTGTGCTTCACTGTATTAATCTGTCTTTTCTCTCTATACTCTTTTTCTTTCTTCTCTGTAGCTGCGTGAAAATGCTCAACCTGTGGTGAGTCCCTCTCTCCCAGTCCACATCATCCCCATGGGACAGGACAGGGAGTGGACCGGCATGGGATGCTGGGCCCAGGGGAGTTCACTAGTGTAGCTGACCAGGGAGTTTCACTAGGGTTGCTGACCGGGGGGTTCACTAGTGTAGCTGACCAGGGGGGTTCACTAGGGTCGCTGACCAGGGGGGTTCACTAGGGTCGCTGACCAGGGGAGTCCACTAGTGTAGCTGACCAGGGGAGTCCACTAGCGTAGCTGACCAGGGAGTTTGTTAGTGTAGTTCACTAGCACACACTGATGACAGTGAGGCTGCTCTTACATGGATATAAGTGGTTTAAAATACACTGCTCAAATAAATTAAGGGAACACGCAATCATCACAGTATAACACCAAGTCACTAACTTCAGGGATATCAATCTGTCCAGTTAGGAAGCATATGCGATCGTGAATCAATGTCACCTGTTTTGGTGCAAATGAAAGTGACAACAGGTGCCCTGGAGAGACAGCAGTAAGACAACTCCCAAAAAGGGAACGGTTTTGCAGGTGGTGGCCACAGACAATTGCTCTCTTCTTATCCTTCCTGACTGATTCTTCTCTAGTTTTGCGTTTTGCTAGTGTCCTTGTCACTACTGGTAGCATGAGGCGGTACCTGCAGCCCATTCAGGTTGCACAGGTAGTCCAGCTCCTCCAGGATGGCACATCCATACGTGCCGTCACAAGAAGGTTTGTTGTGTCTCCCAGTACAGTCTTAAGACCATGGAGGAGATACCAGGAGACGGGCTGTTACACGAGGAGAGCTGGACAGGACCGTAGAAGGGCGTCAACCCAGCAGCAGGACCAGTATTTGCTCCTTTGTGTGAGGAGGAACAGGAGGAGCACTGCCAGAGCCCTACAAAATGACCTCCAGCAGACTACTGGTGTGCATGTTTCTGACCAAACTGTCAGAAACCGACTCCATGAGGGTGGCTTGAGGGGCATGAGGGCTCAGCCCAGCACCATGCAGCTCGATTAGCATTCGCCAGAGAACACCAGAATTGGCAGGTCCACCATTGGTGCCCTGTTCTCTTCACAGATGAGAGCAGATTCACACTGAGCACGTGACATATGTGAAAGAGTCTGGAGATGCCGTGGTGAATGTTATGCTGCCTGCAACATCATCCAGCATGACTGGTTTGGCGGTGGGTCACTGATGGTCTGGGGAGGCATATCCTTGGAGGGTCGCACAGACCTCCACGTTCTAGCCAGCGGTATCCTGTCTGCTGTTAGGTACCGGAATGAAATCCTATGACCCATCGTCAGACCTAATGCTGGTGCAGTGGGCTCTGGGTTCCTCCTGGTGCAGGACAATGTCCGGCCTCATGTGGCCAGAGTATGTAGGCAGTTCCTGGATGACGAAGGCATTGATGCCATTGACTGGCCCTCACATTCCCCAGTCCTGAATCCAATTGAGAACCTCTGGGACGTTATGTATTGGTGCATCCGACGCCGCCAAGTAGCACCACAGACTGTCCAGGAGCTCACTGATGCTCTGATCCAGGTCTGGGAGGAGATCCTCTAGGATACCATCTGCCATCTCATCAGGAGCATGTCTAGACATTCTTCGGGAGTGTATACAGGCACGCGGGGGCCATACACACTACTGAGTCACATTATGAGTTGCCATGATGAAATTCACGCAAGTTGGAACAGCCTGTGATTTCAGTTGTTTACTTTGATTTTTGGTGTGAGTTTGAATCCAGCCCTCTATCGGTTGGTGATTTTGGTTTACATTGACCATTATGTCATTTTGGTCACAACAAATTGCACAACATACAGTAAAGATTTTGATCTTTGATATGTATTTTGTTCATCAAGGCCCGATGTATGATTTAAGTGTTCCCTTAATTTTTTTTGAGCTATGTAGTTGACACTACTGTTTTAGGTTTGTGTGGGTTACAAACGCCTTCTCAGACACTGTCCTCACTGATAATGCAGTTCAGCTGTATGATAGAGATTATATCCATCTGAGATTACATCAATCATATTGATTTTAATATGTGCTATCAGCTACTTCCTTTTGAGAACGTGTTTGTTCTGAAATTTTATTAAAATCTATTATTTTGGGGGAAGAACTTTTGAGAAAAAACTGCTTGTGTTTCTGAAATGGTTTATTCAACACGGAAGCATCTTTAAATATTTACCTCTACCTAGCAAGGCAACTGAGCACCGTTTTCCCATCTCAAAACCGTGCTTTATAAAAAGAAGTAATGTTTTTTTTATTAGTAGTCAGGCATTGTCTTGTGTGTTGGCCTGTGATTGTCTGCTTGTAATAGTGACAGTCATTTTCTTGGGCTCACTGTGTCCTGTGCTCTGTCTCCACCACTGTTGTTAATCACTTGTCCTTTTACCTCAGACACCCTCTCAATTCTTCCCAGGGTTAGTCTCTTCATGTTAATTCTACTCCTTTTAGATGTAGTTCTTATTTCTTCTGAAGCTCAGAGTCAGCCTCTTCATGTCGACACCACCCTTCTAGATGTTGTGATGTTGGTTAGAAGGGACAGATCTAAATGACAATAACCCCCCTCCATGACACCCTTCCACTTGTGTGTTCTTGTAACCTGGCTTCAGGTCTGTCTGAGCTTCAGCCAAGTCGTCTGACTAGTGCTGCAGTTTTCAGCGTTTCATCCATGAATGACAGGACAAGGCTGGTCTCCTGACTTGGCTGATCCACATGGCACCAGGCCATTGTTTCAAACCCCTCAGGCCAGTTGAAGCTCTGAACACTGCCATTCATTCTATTAACATATTAAATTCAGCTTTGGCAGGTTTCCACTCTTGTTATCTTACTCTAACAGCCCACCAGGGTAGCGAGGGCCCATTTTAAACTCGAGGTAGTCCATCAGTGCTTTATTCCATTTTTCATTGAGTTTGTTGCCTTCAGGACCCGGCCCGGTCAGTTATAGATGTCAACTTGTTTCTAACCAGTCTCTCCGTATCCACAGGTGCTGCTGCTTCTTCAAGCGAAAACGGAAGAAGAACGCTCCGCGACAAAAATGATCAGTGCCACAGCTGGATGTTTCAGAATCTGGCTCAAATCTGGTTGACAAAATAAAGTCCCGTTCAGACCAACCAAGATGACCTGGGGAGAGTGTTGAGTTGTGACATGTACACCCCTCAACCACTCCCCCATCCACCCCGTCGCCCCACTACCACGCCCACTATTAAAACACACCCTCCTACAAGTGTGGCTGTCTCTCCATGGGATTTCCTTTTAGATGTGTTTTTCTTTTTCCTCCCTGATGATTGGGAATATTTGGCGGGCCCTGTTTTAGCTGGGATTGGGATCTTCCGTTTAGGGATTTTGCAGAGACTGAGAGATGGTGGCGGCATTTGCACTTTTTGGTTTCTGTCCTCTTACCGATAGTTGTTTTTAACGGTGGCGTTGCCCCCCCCCCCACCTCACAGTTTTCCCTGAGAACAAGTCTTGTCCATGTTTTTCCAACTGATAAGAAGTGAGCACAGTTCTTTTGTCATTCCTCAAATGCGACTGAATGTACACCCCGTCCCTGAAGCAGCATTAGAAACAACGGTTAACTCCATGTTTCTGCCTGTGTGTGTCGGCCCACGGACTCATTTCAGTCTCAGCAAGAACAACGTGATCTACAACCCCGCTGCGACCTCCCCCGAAGGGACCCGAGACCGCCCCATGTGGGGAGTAGTCCTGAAACAATGGAGGATGGAGCCGTGCAACGTCTTCTGTGTCGTCTGACAGATTCTATACAAGCTGCTTGTTTTAAAGCACTCCAGTGTCACAGCCGGCCTCTTCAGTACGCTGCTCCTCAAGTCTCCTGTGCTTATTTGGTCCCTTTGGCATTCGCGATCAGTTTACGCTTGACACTTGTCGATGGGCTGAATGATGAACAAATTAACTCCGCCTCTCAGCCTCCTGCTCTTTCATTAACACACACACACACTGAATGTACGTGAGGAGAGAGTGTGTGTGTGGGGTGGAATTTAGAAGATTGTTCAAGTGCTGGGAGAGAAACTTTTCGGCTACTGACTACATATAAATTATGGACCGTTACCAGTTGGAACTGCTATGCCTCTATAAAAGGTTTGGACTTCAGTGTAACAATGTCCGCATGGTATCAAACTATTAGGCTTTCCTCTACACTGCACGCTTAGGAGAGAAGCAAGCAAGAGTGTCGTCTTTCATTCTGAGCACCGGACACCGCCACTGCTTACCGCTTCTGTCCTAACGCCTTAACCAAACTGCCACCCAACAGAACCAAGAGAGAGGGCAATGGACTGCCGGGCTTCACTATACTGACGTGACATCTATAGTCCCTCGTTAATGATGTAACACCAGCCAATGTGGCATTTGCTTACCCACTGGATGGATCAATGGAGTAGGTTCTGCCGGTGGTTCCAAGATCATGTCAGCTACTGTATCCAGCCGGAACTGTCAAGGTTCCTTCAATAGATTGCTGTGTTATTTTCGGAACCGGTGTGCGGAATGGAGTGCCGTGTCAGCTTTGTACATTCGATCTCTATCTGCGACGTGTGTAATCTTGCAGCGCCATGCATAAGCCTCTGGTCTCATGGTATTGATGTTCACTGTCGTTGAGTGAATGATTTCTCGCGTTCTCTTGCCATCTTTCTCCTCCGTATTTGCCCTGCGCTGCGAAGCATCGTCTGTGACCACTAATGATAACGATGAATGATCCCAAATGCCAGGTCCCCAAAATGTCCCAAATGGAATCCTGGGATTGCCTCAAGGATATTGAAAAGTACCTAGTGAAAATCTGTGTATACTGTAATTTTGTTTAATATTACTGTTTTTTTTCCTTGTTGAAAGTGTCATAGAGGATTGCCTTGAACTAACAGACTTTACGTTGGCAGTCACTTTGCCTGTCCTCTTAATGCCTTTCCATAGCATTAATTCCATTGGAGTGACATTCAAGTTTTATGTAATTATGTTCATTTTTTTTAATATATAGCTAATGTGAATTTCGAATGTGAGTGCATTTATTTTTCTGTTCCAAATGGCCATGAATCGTGGGAGAAGGACAGGGGGGGACGAAAGCTAGACTTTTGACTGCACTACATTTGTTGACCCACTGTTGTTGCCCTGGGAGGATCTGGCCTTCTCCATACTTCTGTGATTGCTGTACTTCACTGTCATCTGTTGTAGCGGCCTTACCTGGCAGGTCTGTCCTGACCTACACTTAACCCCGTGTAGGTCTGTTCCTTGTTCAGCCCGTCTCCCCTGTGCCATGAGTTGTCCACGCAGACGTGCGCACGCCGGACGTAAATGTATGAAGTGACGTGTCGCCTCCTGGCGGGGTGTCCGACGCGGATGTCACATTGACCGGGGTCATGTTCAGTGGGGCACGTCGTAGCGAAATGTTTTTTGCAACTGACAGACAGCTGCGTTATTGTACAAGTTCAGGTAGCACTGCTGAGCGTGACCCAGGCTGGCTGTTCCAGATGGAGGCATAATGCCTGAGAGAACGCCAACCGGCTCAACTGACCTCTAGGAGGAAGCGTGCTTGCTGCGCATAATGATATTGTAGTCTTTTTTTTTTTTCTCCCATTGTGACTTAAGCTAGTTCCTATGAGGTCTAAGTTATTGTGTTGAGAGTACTTGAATATGATAAATCTAATGAAAAGGTTTCTGTTGACCGTTTCTAGAGCAGTATGTTGTTGTTTTCCCCCCCAGAGATGGCTTTGAGGTGATAATGGTGAGAAGGCTTTTTGAATGACTGGTTTTCCTCAGTGATGCACCATTAGTGCCTCTTGTCTGGGTGTTCAAGAGCAGGGTTTGGTGTTGCTGTCCAGCCTGTTTCCATTATATGTCTGTGGGTGACTGGTTTTGCATAGAGTAGGATTGGCACCCAGTCATTCGAGGACATCAGTCACTGCTGAACAAAGGTTGATTTCAGATAGTTTTCCAGCAGAATGTCTCCACCTGCTGGGTGTAGGGTTCTCTGGCAGACTTATCAAACCACTGTTGCTCAGTATGTTGTTGGGACGTAGGGGGTCCCCCAGACTGACTGTACATTTTTGTTCCAGCCCAGCGCTAACACCTCATTCAGCCAATCACCAAATCCCTAAATAGCTGAAAAATGAATTTTGTGTTAATGCTCGACTCTAACAGGAATGTTTCTACCTGGGACGTATTGAGAAACACTTTTCGTTTACCTATATTAGCCATCAGTTATACTGCAATGTACCGGTTCCCTTTGAACGTGTAAAGTATTGTTAAATGTAGTGAGACGGACATTTAGAGAATGGCTTCCTTATGTTGTTAATGCCATTCTAATGACTACTATCCAACACCGCCTTCACCTGTGCCAGGGAAATGGAAACTAGAATTCTGATTAAATATCTCCTTGTGCCCCACTGTCCTTTGGGGCTTTTTTTTACACACACCTGTAATGTTTAAAGAGAATACAAGGCCTGTTGAGGTTTGGAACGAGCAAATTAACTGTTAATGTTTGGAACTAGCAAATTAAGGTATTGTGTTCTTGATGTGGCTTAGACTAATTACATAATTTGAAGAGTAATTATTGAAACATTTGTCAATTCATTTGTCTATTTTATTTCATGTCTACCAAACGTTTTTCAATTTCAGTTGACCAATTTTAGTTTGGAGTGGAATGTCACTTGTATACTTTGATAATTCTGTATCCAACCTGATTTCCAACCTTCAACAGTGGTAAAATTCTGGCATTGAATCACATGTTCCTTCCTGCAATTTTGGCTATAACAGATGATAAACATGAATAATGCAAATTGATATGTACATTCTAGTTTCCTCAAAACTTGCCCATCCACAGCCTGACTAGAAGGATCAATATTTGCTATAGTGTGTATTTGCATGGCTTTTCTGGCGAAGATGGCTGTCTATTTAATGGAAGGGCTTTCCTTAGTGGATGTATGGGACATGAAGCCAAGCACCCATACAAAGTTATTCTGTCTAGCCATAATGGAGCTGTACAACGGCCTAATACTTTATTTTTTAGTTGGAGTCATCACCAGAGCACATTCCAATATTATTTTTTGTCATTCCTAATACAGTACTACTACACCTGTCAGTCAGAGCTTATTGCTTTTAATTGACTTAGTGTCTTGTTATTCACAATTTCTTTCCTGCATGTGTCAAAATAGCGTTTATATCCTTATAGCAGCAGAGAAAGGAATTGAGAGAAATGAGTTTTTTTCTTTTTGTGGGGAGGGGGTTCTCTGGCACTTACTGTCACTGTGCTGTCTAGTTTTTTTTGGGGGGGGGTGACTGTATATTATATCTGGGAGAGAAGTTGGGTGTGACACATGATTGCAATATTGTGATGACTATTTGAAATTGTAAATTGTACAGAGTTCACCATTATAGTTCAGTTTTTTGGGGGGGTCAGTTGGTTTCTGTAAAAAAGAAAAAAGGAAGAAACAAAAGTCATACTGGTTTTTCTTTCAAACTGTGGAAAACAGAATTGTACAGTACCACGAGAGTTTATCCCAGCCCCTTCCCCACCACACTCTGGCTCTGGCAGTTGATTACAAGTTTAATCTTACAGCTGTATTATGAATATTATTGTGTTGAATTATGAATGTTACTTCTAAAATGTATTTGAATGGTTTAACCTAGTTAAGGGCTTCATGAATGAAGGACCCATCCCCCGTTTTGTTTTCTTGCTTTTATTCTTTTCATTTTTAAGTTGCAGAAAGATAAAGGTCCTTAATCTTTTTATCTGAAATGCCTATTTTCCTGAGGATTAATGTGAGTCGTGTCACATGTAACCTTACAAATTCACTTTTTATTCCCTCCACACTTTAAAGGGAAACTCAAGTTTGCACCCTTTTTTATGTAAAACAAATTTAAAAAAAAATCTCTCTTAACCTTTCTTTTGAGTATGTCTGCTTTTGTTGCATCACAGTATATTCTAATGGGCCATAGTGGAATTTATGGCAGGGCATATCCAGTCTCTCCACAGTTCCCTCCAGAATAATTAGCACCCTTGATGAGCGAAAAATACTGAAAAAAATGAATGCCCCTTCATTTAGTACTTCTTGGGCACATGCCAGAGGTGGGTTTGGTGTGAAAAGAGATGGTCATGAACACAACCTAATACTCATTCGGAAGTGTGTGTGAGATGTGGGGCTATTTGGCTTCCCGAGGCCAATGGAAACCTTTTAGGATACATGTCTTCATAGACTGTAAAGTATCAGTAGATTTTAGGCTAAACCTGGGTCATCATTGGATCTTCCAGCAGGACAATAATCCAGAACATTCCTCTGGATCTATATAAAAAAGACTAAAGAATCAAGCTTTAGCCATGACAATCCCAGTCCCTGACATCAACCACATTATGCTAAAGATGAGATTACACAAGCGAGAACTGTAAACATTTTGCATTGGTCTTACATGATTTTCTATGCATACTCTCATCCCACATTATAAAATATCCTCTTTTTTTGTCACATGAGTATAGAACCTGGTTACAATCTTTGTTTTAATGACATTTGACAAAATATAGGAAATAATCTTTTTCATCTTGAGAGCACAGGCCTTCTGGCTTCATGTCCAAATAGCTTTTTGCCATTGAGTTGCTGTATAATTGTAGTTTTCAAGTTTTGGTGACAATATTCAACTTACTTTTGCAATTTTTCAACTGTGATCCATGGAGAGTTTTTAGCTTTCAAACCACCGTCCTCACTTTGTGGGGTTGCAAAATACACTTATGTCCTTGTCCAGGAAGATTCATCACAGCTACAGTTGATTTAACCTTCTGGGTTATGGCCCTAATAGCAGAAATGTTTTCAGGAGTGTGGCAACATTTTTTACCATCCTCATATTTATACCCCAGTGAAACAGGAATTTTCATCTACAGGATCTACAGTGGATATAAAAAGTCTACACACCCCTGTGAAAATGCCAGGTTTTTGTGATGTAAAAGAATGAGACAAAGATAAATCATGTCCGAACTTTTTCCACTTTTAATGTGACCTATAATGTGAACAATTAAATTGAAAAACAAACTGAAATCTTCGAGGGGGGAAAATGAGAGCTCAACACTGCTTCACTGGAACGATTCAGTTTCCAGTGATGTCCTGATGTCCTGCTCCCGAAGGGTCGTTTAACCACTTGACCTGGACCAAGCTGTACTTGACGCCTGGGTTCGGTAGAACACCGCCAGGTCTGTCCGTGTCCATTGGACAGGTGAGCTGCCCAAGTCATATTTGAGTCCTGTGTGTCAGCACCGTGTTATACACTTCATTTAATGCCTTTTTTTTTATAGATGGCAGTGTTGCTTTTCATTCTTTTCCTATATAGTTTGCTTTTGGTTTTTAAGTTCTGTCTTTGTGTGTTTTGTTTTAGAATTTGTGAGGAACATCACAGATTACTGAGGACCACTGGAGAAAGAATGTTCAGGCAGAATGTTTTTGTAATATATAGCCATACACATAAAAAGCATAACCCTGGTGTATTTAGTATGCAAAACGTTTTAGTTGCCATACGTTTTGTAAAACAAAATTTATTTTGAGCACATCAGTCTTACACTGTTTTGACAAAACTGGAAAATGCAGAATGGTCCAGAAACTCAGATTAACAAAATATATTGCAACTGAAACATTATTTTCAGGAATAAATAAAACCCAGATATTCTGGATGTGTTTTACACAATGCACATTATACCAGAGGTGTAAGAAGTACAAACTAATAGTATTCGACTGTGTTCACTAGTTTTTGGAAGTTCTTATAGAGTTTATGACCAGGCAAATGTCAGTTCAACTAAGCAGAGACCTTAATTGATAATTAAGGTTTTCAATCTTACTTTTTTCATTGATCACTGGTTTGTTATGAACCCCCTTTACCTGAACAGTTAGGTCTTAATTACAAACATCCTTAAAATAGTGAACACGTCCGAACTCAGCATAGTTCATATAATTAGTTTATATTACACCTCTCCAATTTACCGAGCATGGCCAGACTAAATCCAGCCATAAAAGTGTCTGACCGAGCTGTTTGTCTTATTCCACGTCATTAAGGAGACGAAATTACACACCAGAGTGATTATTTTTGTGTCCACTGCACAAGTGGATTAACAAGGGTTTCTTTGCACGGTGGACAGGTAGATACCAGTAGTGGGCAGTGTTTGTGGCAGTGTTACACTACAAAAATGTCTGTATTGTTTACTTTCTGTTTCGCAGATGAACTTCCGGTCGGAACATTTCTAGTTCTCTTCCGCCAGCCCAAGCCAACATGGTGGGTATTTCATGAAATATAACATCTCACAATCTGTTTCAATCCTTTGCTTTGTTGAGTTTCACATAAGTCTACAATCATACAACATGTTAAAGGAGATACGACACATTTTCTTAAATATTTATTAGGCATTCATGTAATCGTTTCTAGTGTAGTTTCGCTAGCTAAATTACTGTTTTGAATGCACTGTAGCTATGTACTTTGCCGGTAGCTAGGTAACACAATGTCTTGCGCCTATTCGTTCACTTGCAAGCAGCACTTCGTTAGCTAGCTAGTTGAGTTTGCAGGTTGGTAGTCCAACGGCCACTTCATTAACCTTAGGTGGCTAGTTATGTTATTAGTTATCTGCTTGGCTTCTATATTCATCTAATCCAAACTATCCGTTTTTTTTAGTTCCCTCACTGCTGTGTGGTCAGTTACTGTATGTAATTAATGTCTGATCACATAAAATGCCGTTTGTGTCACTCAGGGAGTCAAAGCTAACTAGGTAATAGCCTGTCATCTAGTTTGTTTCTGCTCTTTTGCCAACGCAGTTACAGTCGCAATGAAGTATACAAACGGACAGATCTGGGTCCATGCTAGCTGTATACTGTCAAGAGGTAACAGTTGTCACAACTTCTAGTCCATGTGCTGTTGAATAGTTCCATGAGTTGTGCTTACAGGGCTAGTTTGGAAGATCTGCGTGTTATAATAATGAGCTCATTTATTTGTTGTAACAGTTCCAAATGAACATGAATGACAGGGAGGTAGAGTAGTAGCTATCTGCATTAGTGAATGTTTGAAAGTAAAGGTTTTCTCTCAGGAAACAGAAGGTGCTGTTTTCAACAAATATACTTACACAGGGACGAGTCAGGACCAAGACTGTAAAAAAGGCCTCCAGGGTCATCATTGAAAAGTACTACACCCGGCTGGGCAGTGACTTCCACGTCAACAAGAGGGTATGCGAGGAGATCGCCATCATCCCCAGTAAAAGGCTACGCAACAAGATATCCGGGTCAGTGAATGCGTCATACAAGCTCTGGTGGCTGTCATAACATTTTCACACCATGGTTCAGACATAAATTGTACTGTTCTGGCTCAGATATTTGCAATAAGTCCATTCTGTTACTGTTTCAGTATGTTTTGCGGATAAAAAAAAACAGTTTATCAGTACTTTTATGATGCTTGACCAAACGAGTGGGCTGAGCCCCACTTCTAACAGTCTTGTCTGTTGAATCAAGGGCTATTTTTTTGTTTTTAAGGTGAATATAAGGTGTAGCCTAACATCTATCAATTACTGCTGCTGGTGCTTGATGATGGCAATAATGTGGCTCTGGATTCAGTTCTTGCAAGGATCTCTTGATTAAATGCTTTTCTAACTTTAAGAATGGTATGCCAGAATAATAGATTTTGTTCATGCATCAGTTTCTCTGTGGATTTTAGAAGAATGTTGTCTCAATAATAGTAGTATACTAGTGGTCAGTTTAGGAATAGCTGACCCCTAGTCTCCTTACTAAAGTTGACCCGATTATTGACATGTGGTATTGAAATATTGGGTTGGTTTGTTGTCTGATATCAAGGTAGGTTCTTTGCTTCCTTGGCCATTTTGCATGATTCAGAAATTCCCCTGTATTGTTGAAAGTGAAAAAAATAAATTTCAATTCTCTTATTATGGGTGTCAGTATTAGGTATTGTTTTGTTTGTTCTCTCAATATTGTCCTCTGCCTGCTGCTGGCATAGCATAAATTGATAGCATAACTGGATAGCATAACTTGATTCATGATGTTTTTAAAACTAACCCTGTCCTATAGATGTGGTTTCATTAGTTTTATTTAGCATGTATCATTTATGTTTGCCACTTTGTGAAGCACTGTTGAAATGTTTTCTATTTATCAATGCGTTTTGGGGCACTTATTTCTGATGACGTGGGGCACACATTGGCACGTACGTTTTGATTCGCCTGGGCCAATTTTACTACCTCCATCTTTAACTGAAGTAGATAAATTGTAAAACGCCTGGTCATATGCAGAGAAAAGGCCACCCTGTCAAATCAAACTTTCTTACATTTTAGTTGTTTAACCGACTTCACTATCTTTTACTCTAGGTTTCTCTTCTTAACACACCTAAACGGGACCCTTTATTTATTACCAACCTTTTCCCTCACTCGCTCATCCCCATTGGGCAGACACATTAGGGCTGCAACACTGCCTTTTAAACTACTAGTTAGCACACTAAGACTGGGTCTTACACAGGCAAACCAATTCCAAACCTATTTCCCCCCCTACTTATTTTAAAAGTAATTTACAGGTAATTTACCTAAATTTCCTGACCTCTGGTCATGTTTTTAATGGTAATCGTGTGGAACCTACATATTTGGTTTTGAACATTCTTGCGCAGAAACTCATGTTGTTTTAACCTTATTGAACCTAGGCAACAATGGAGCACTGAGGCATTGGCTTCTAGCAACCCAAAACTTCAGTTGAAATCTGTGATTGGGGGTATTCTTATTGTCATGTGCTATGTGATTGTTTAGAGGGCAGGCTGTAACATTGCCCATCGCTTCCCCATTTCATGCATTAATTTGCTGACCTAAATCTGTCCTGTACTCCAAATGTAACTGTATCTTTTGAATGCCCCTTCAGATATGTGACCCATCTGATGAAGCGTATCCAGAGGGGCCCTGTCAGAGGCATCTCCATTAAACTACAGGAGGAGGAGAGGGAGAGGCGAGACAACTACGTCCCAGAGGTCAGTGGGATTCCTCAGTGGTTGGCCTGACTGTTTGGTCCCCCCGTTCCTCTGGATGTGTTCGGAAGTGTTGCGGTCATTGTCCTTGCCGATTGGGATGGCCGTGATAGCACAGTGGTCGCCTGGGTGTGGCCAGGTTGTTGATGATGCAGAAGGACAGAACTGACAGAGTTTCAGGTGTTTTTCCCATCCCTCTCGAACCCTGCATCTGTCAGAGGAAACTACTGAGGCAGTGTTACAAAACTGTTATATGTATCTCATTTTATTAGCTTACAATGGTACTACCTGGATGATAAATAATCTTTTGCTTTACGTCATACTTAAAATCAAAACTCAGTCATTTATTTAAAATGTGTGTTACAAAAAAAAGAAAACTGTTCCGTCTTGCACCTATTGGTAGAGGGCAAACTACCTTAAAACAGCCCAAGTCCACCGTCACTATTCTACTCTGGGCTACAGTATAGCAAATAATATTTCTGCTCAATTCAGTAACTCAAGTAATAAGGACTCAAGGCTATTCTATCTCCTTTACAATATTCAAAGTAGAGATTTTGCCAAGTGATTTCCTCTTGGTAATTGCTAAAATGTACTGGGCATAGTAAAGGTGAGCTGAAATACAAGGAAAAAAGGCTACTCGTTTTATAAACATTTCTGGCACAGTTCAAGAGGTTCTGTACAAATAATAGAATCACACTGCCTACACGCAGCTTCCTCTATGTTTATGGCATGGACGGAGCTGGAGAAATGTATTTTAAGTCGTCTGAGAGTGATGTTGTTTTACTGCTGGAGGGTGAATGGGGAAACATGTCTGAACCAGGTGATCTTTTATAAGTAACCAATTACTTCATTTGAAAATTAACACGAAAGAGTGTTCAAGTTACCTGTTACCACAATTAAGTGATGTTAACCAATTGTTTTTTCAATCTGTAATGTGTTGCCACCAACACTGTCGATAGGTGCTGTAAAGCTGATGGTCTTGGTTTGTGTCTCTAGGTGTCTGCTCTGGATCACGAGCTGATCGAGGTGGATCCTGACACCAAGGAGATGTTGAAGATGCTGGTGAGTTCAGAACGTCCCCTCCCAGGCTCTTTCCAATGCATATGGTGACATGAACAGTTTTTCATACATTCACTTGTGACTTGTTGCTTTTGTGTACAGCTTTTTGCTGTTGTTACTGTGCTATTACTCATAAACAAAAACTGACCGTAAACTGACCATTAGTACTGTAACTCATTTAGTCCCTTACCTCCTACTGGTTACTTCAGACCAGTGGAACATATACCGAGGCCCAGAAGTTTGACTTTGGAACCATACTGGCACATGCTACAGTTGATTCATGATACGGTTTGCTATGACATCTGATTTACTGCACTCGTGAGGTCTGGACAACACCATACGGAGGCAACCTGAAGGATAATGTGATCATTATCTGTTGGAGCACTGAAACGTTACTTGGCATTCCACGTGCTTGGCATCTGTGGCCAATTGAAACCTGGCGTCCTGACGTGCTGGAGATATTGCATTGAAGAAATGTAATTCACTTATGTATTAAATCAGGCTGTGACAGTCGTGGAATTTTGAATGACGGTTATTAGTCAGTGAACGTGGTTCCATAGTAACTGTTTGAATAGCGATGAAAATATTTTCACACACTGGCATCTTCGATGCTAAGACGTGCATTGTCCGATAAGGAGTTGTACTCGTGTGATAGCTAGCGTGTGCGCTAGCTGAACAAGCTACAGTGGTTAACGAAATGAGCTGGACCTGAAATTACTGTGCGTGTTACGATGAGTACAGATAACTTTCTCACTCATGTAATACAACAAAGATACTTTTAGACTACTTTAATAAATGATGTACAGTTCCCTTTACTTACCGGTGCTGTGAAATGTACCTGTGAACGTACTGGTACATTTAATTATTTTGGCTCTGCACTCAGCTGGTACTGACTCACAGCCATCCTGACTTCAGAGTCTGGAGAGGTTTTTGATGTCTGCTAAGTGTTGATAATGATGGAGATTTGCGCCGCTGGTCGGATATCCCCATTTGAGATTGAACTAGTTATAACCTGTTTTTACTGAATCGCTGCTCCGTGAAACATAACTGTCATGTTTACTTCCAAAATGCAATTGGCTAGTAAATAAGAACCATTGAAATGCATTTTCTTACCTCTCCCTGTGATTCAGTTATGTCTCGTCAGCCAGTCCACTGTACTCCAAATGTTTGGAATGAATAGATGCTAAGCTTTTGCATGTCAAACGAGCTTACCTTCCTGCAGTGAATCTCTGTATGCCCATTGTGAGCTTGATAAAGACATCAGATGAGTGACTAATCTGCCATTCTTTCCTCTGCTAGGACTTCGGCAGCCTGTCCAACCTGCAGGTCACCCAGCCTGCTGTAGGAATGAACTTCAAAAACCCCAGAGGAGTCTAGAGACATGTCACATCTGTCAATAAAGAGTGAGAAGGAAACACTAGCCGTCTCATGTTTTGCAAGGTCACGCTAAACCGAGATACAATCTGGTCACAGGTAAAAGGACCTGCTGCTTGTCAGGGCAATTTCAAAATTGACCAATGACAGCGTCTACTGTGTATGGAATCTGCTAACACTGAAATGTTGCCCGCAGTCAGATTAGTCTCAAAACAATAGTCCTGCCAGCCTCTGTCTCAATTAGACTGGCTGCATCTTCTGTTTTAGGGGCTATGTTAAATCAGTTCCGCCTTAAGGATGAAACGTATCCAGTTCTGTCATCATAATGTAGGTGATGTCAGAGGTAACTGCATTGGAGCCATCAAATCAGGCAGCTCTCTGCAATATACATATAGATCAGATGCAATAAGGAATATTTTCATTCAACATTTACACACTGTAGCACTGGAATGTTTTGTATTCAAACCCAATTGTCAATTCTGGTGAATTAAACTGTTTAATGATTTTAAACTTCATTTCTATAGAACCCTTTGTTTGTAAATATGTACTGTATGGAGTACATGGATTTGACATTCATTTGTTGGGACAGTTTGCTGTATAAATGAACCAACAGCTGCAGTGAGGAACAGGTTTTTCAAGACTTGCTTCGGTGCTAGAACCATCTCCAGCTGATGACCCAGTCTAAACTTCAGACCTGGCTGTCCCATGGTGTACCAAGCTTTCCCCTACTTGTTGCAAACTCATTTTTGAAACCCTTCATCTAAAATAAATATTGCTTTACAAGTGTTCTGGCCCAAGCAGTCAGCAGTGAGGCTTAAACCAGGTTGCAGGAATAGGCTACTATGAACTGTTCTTAGCCCTGTAAACATTCTATTAAAAGTGATCAATGATGCAAAAAGAAAGTATTTATGAAAAATGGTTCTGGAAAAAGGTGCTGGTACAAACTGAGCTTAATCTGAGAGTTGCCAGATCCTGTTCCAGGCATCAATTAAGCACTGCTTAAGGTGGGTAATCTACAGGCCCATTCAGTCCAGTGTGTTTGAGATGAAAAGTAAATCTAAAAACTGAATACCAACATCACTGATCATTTCCTGTCAAACCCTGCATGCAAGTTAGTTGATCAATGCCATCATTTAATTTCACCGGTCATCTAAAGTTGTTACAATTATGAAGGTTTTCACTGTTCAGATGAGCCTACACAAGACCTGCAGATTATCATGCTTTGCCTCCTGTGTTTTAGGAAGCTCAGATGACAATGAACCTTTTAATCAGGTACATCTGATGTGGGCACATCAGTTCAAGACAAAGGCCACGTTAGCCCTGCATAAAACAGGGCTATACTCCCTTTCAGGCCAAATGGTTAGACATTACATGGCATTCACAATCAGGGTTTAAGGTCATGTCACCTAATTACACTATAGAAGTCTGAGACAAGATTCTAGCATAGTATCTTTTTCAGAAAAGTAAAACAAGCAGCCAACATCACAAATAATGCTTAAACCCTTTTTATTGTGCCCATTCTGAACATAATCCACATCAGTAAGTAGCAGCAAACTTGGCAGACCACAATGAGGTAGACTTTCAAAACTCTAAAAAGCAGCTGAGCCATGACAAACTTAGCATGAAAGTTGATTGAAGAAAAAAAAAAAAAAGACTCTTCGGCACACAGCTGAATATATGTATATAGCCAACTGGGACAAGGTAACAGGCTAAGCAAGCAGAGGGATTGCTGCAATAGGTCTACTCAAGCTCTTGGAAAAATGTTATCAACGTGGATGTTCTACATTCAGCAGGAAAGCTGTCCCTATCCAGGCGTAGCGCCCAAGACAATACACGCCCCTCTGCTGAAGTACAAAAACGTGATTAAAAGTCACCGACACCCTCTCCTAAAGTGCAAATTAAAAAGTGCAACAATAAAACTATGAACAATCAGGATGTCAATGTCCGTTCCAGTCTCAGTTAATACTCATCCAATTGATTGGGAAAACATGATGGAAACCCTGTTGAAGCAGTGGCCAGCAGTGTTTACATGAACTGGACCCAAGCAAAGCTTCAACACCTTTGTGCCCATTCAGTAAGACATTGGTAGGGAGAAGGAAAAAAAAAAAGCTGCCCCAGACAAATACTTGGGGGGGGGGGGGGGGAGGAAAAAACAAGGGGAGGAAAGTAATTAAAAAGCCGCCAGGTATAATTCTGTTCAAAATGTCCATGTCATGACTTAAAACCGTTTGTGTACAAATTAGTAAAAAACTGCGTAAAAATGTCTGAAATGCGACTGGTTAAATGAAGCCCAACTCTCATCTTCCAAAGTAAAAAAAAAAAAAATAGCGGTTGGCTTGCCCAGGAAAAACAGTCAGCCAACTGGGATGTGGGGAAGGGTGGGATACTAAAGGCACTGTATGGTATCTGCCGACGAACGGCAATGACTTGCATGATCGCTCTCACTATGCAACGCATGTAAAACAAATCAGAAAAATTAAAGGAGGAAAAAAAAAAAATCAAGGCATTTTCATATACTTCTGAACCTTGGCCCGAATCTCATCTGGCCACAAATCTGGGAAACTGCATAAGGGTGTGTGTGTGTGGGGGGGGGGGGGGGCATGTCAATCCCATCAAGGTCACTGTGCATAGTGCCATTGTGAACAAGTAAACAGCAAAAAAGTAGCAAGTGCAATAGTGAACTTTTCTACATCGTTTCTCCCCAGTCCTGGTGGGAGTGCCTTTGTGCCCCCCACAATGTGGGGGCAGCTGGACACTCGTGCTCTGCGGGCTCCCGCCCTGTGGCTTTGGCTGTGAGGAATGGGGCTCTCCACCCCCTTGGCGTCCCTCTCACTGAGCACCCCGGCTCTAGCTGGAGTCCCGGTTCTTCTGGTTGCGCATCAGGGGCCGGTGGTTGCTCAGGATGTCCATGGAGTGCTGCCAGTGCCAGCAGGAGCGGCAGTAGTACTTGAAGCAGGCCTGGGAAGAACAGCCGAGACAGGGAGCGGTGAGCAGACTGCATGCATCACCAAGGTCTCTAAACATTCACTCGTCCCAAGAAACTTCTAAAGTTCTACATGAATTTATGCCTCTTGAACGTAGGCTGGGGGGCGTGGCATTGGAGAGATCAATACTTGGTCGGTTGTACCCCAGGCTTTGTAGTGACACCGAACCAACATCATAACCCACCTGGTCTCTGCAGAAGAAGGGCCCAGGTTGGCGGCTGCAGACTTGGCACATTGAGTCCTCCAGGTAGGGATCGATCTGAACCTGAGACAGGGGACATACCAGGACTTACAATTCAGGTAATACAGACGAGGGCCGAACTACTGCTCATAACCCAGCCCAAAACTGAAAGACCAAATCCCTGCCATGTTAGGGTAGTCACAGCCGTGCTCGTCTTAAAATCACACATTACCTTCTTTGTAAACTTGGGAGTTTTGATCTCAACAAACGCTGCGCACACTGCCTTCAAGTAGCTGCGCTGGTTGTTAAAGGTGACACGTCCAGACCCTGTAAATGAGATCCAGGGGGAAGGAAGGTTGGATGGGCTGATTAACTTCTGGATAAAAAGCAAAACTACAACAGAAACAGCCATCTTAATCCTCTCAGCAGAGCTGACAAGCAGAAGTTCCAGTTTAAGGCTAATTATATGGCAACACCGCATTGAAGAGAATCTCCCCTGTATTTTCTTCCAGTCAAGAACCTGTGGGAAGGGGCCTCATTTCAGACATCTTCAAATGCCTCATATGATCAGTCAACCACGGGCCAAAACATGGAAGCGGCCTGCTTTAATGTACATTGCACCCCACTGTCTGCTGCATTTCAGACAGTTACAGAACATGCCTCCAGCGCATTCACCAAAATAAAGCTACAGCCAATCAAATCCCTCAGACGTCACAGCTAGTCAGCGGCGGTTTCCTCAGAAGTAAATCAAACATCCTGACCTATCGGGTACTTGTGTTTGTCGGTGTCAATCCCAGCATACATCACTCCGCCAAACAGGTCATTCATGATGCTGGCCAGGGCCTCTGCGTTTAGCATGCCGTGCAGAGCGCCCACAAACACAGTCTTGCTGGGGTCTAGGCGCTGGGAGGGGCAACGCACGTAGTTACTGTCCGAGATCACCCAGGGGATCACCTGCACCTGCGTGACCAGAGAGAAGGTTGAAAGGTCATGGGTCATGCCCCCACCCCCCTTACCCACGGCATAATCTAAAGTCCACCTGTGGCTGCGGTCACTCACATCCTTGCAGCGCATCCTGCGGCTGGACATCTTGAAGTAGTACTCTCCATTCTCCTCAGGGTGGAGCAGGTCCTGGGTACAAGCCTGGAGCAGCGCGCGAACCGACTTCTCATTCTCAAACACCAGGTAAACGTAGCCTACAGCAGAGCACAGCGAAGCTTAAACAGGTCCAAATGAGACCGATTTCACCATATTAATGGCAAAGTATTGGAGGGTTTTCTCAAACCACAACAATGACATGTTGCTTGTTCGTTATCGAGTCCATAAATTAATGCACTGACCTCAATCTGACAAGGTTTACAGCATTCTCAAGTTTACTAACATTAAATGGTAGATTAAGAAAAACAGACTATAAACCGGATGCTAATCCTGATTGGCTGATAGTTGTGGAATACTGTCTCCTATACCACAGCTATGACATCACATCACTTTTTCCTGCTATAATTGCAGTATATAAAAAGCAATAAGGCACCTCGGGCGTTGCCAGATATACCGCAGCTAAGCGCTTCGTCCTGCCTAACATCTCTTAGCTGTGGTATATTGGTCATACACCACACCTTCATAAATATACCCATGCTTGCATAGATGTTAGCGTTGTGTTTGAAAAGAGAAGGGTTTGCTGGAACCGTTGCCAGAGTGCATGCCTGTCTGAACTCACCAAGTCTCACTATCCCACCAGTGCCCACCACTGTGCCACCTTAGAACCACGAGGGAAGTTAACATCCTACCAGTCTGTCATTACCTTTGGGCATATTACCTTTGGGAGGGCATCGGGGATGCTTGCCATCCTTACCGGGCCACTCCACACTCAGAGGGCCATAGCCGCTGAACGTGTTGATCAGGCCAGCTGGAGAGACAGAAAACAGGGTCAGCAGAGGTTTCTAAAGCCAATTAAAATGGGTCAGTTGATTCAACTTTCCCCAGAGATGTCCGTCACTGAGACTAGACTACTGAAATGGCAAAGCCGGCCATACCTTCAGTGATATCCCAGGGCACGCCCCCTAGGAAGACCTTGTAGGAGTACAGAGGGTTCTTGTTGTTGCGGGGAGGCAGCTGACCACTCCAGGTGAAGGAGGCTTCATTGACAGCTAAAGGGATGGACAACACCGAGCTGGTTAACAGATCATGCAGACGGAAAGAGAAAACCAAAAGGTGCCCGTCTGAGTTCTCCCCATACCAGCCGCCTGTCTGTGCAGACGGGCCTCCCTCTCAATGCTGAAGGGATCATCCGGTGTCTCCAGCAGGTCGAGGCTGGGCCACATCGAGGCCCCGGGCCAGCGTCGGGACAGGGCCATGCCAGGGCTGGAGGCACTGGGTGGGGGGGTGAGAGGGGAGCCAGGGTCCTGGTAGTCCAGCCTGGAGCTCAGAGAACCCAGCCTCAGGGGGTCTTTCTGCATGCTGGACATGAGGAAGGGTAGAGGGGGGGAGATTCTGAGGGAGGACTGGTAAGGAATAGAAGGGGAGAGATTTCAGGTCAGTAAAAAGGCACGGGACGGCACAAAAACTGCTCAGTAGCGAAATGCTCAATGTGATAAATTCAACAATGGAAAAACAACAAATGCATATCAGACGTTCGTCACCTGTCAATTCTAAAAGCCCATCCCTAATGTGAATAAACTGCCCCCCCCCCCAGTCCCATACAGTCACTCACGAGCAGGTCCGAAAGGTGGTCCGATCCAGAGCTGAACCCGCTGGTATCAGAGTCAACAGGGCTGCTGGAACGCGAGTCCAGGAAGGAGCGTGAATCCAGCCTGCTGCTCATGCGTGCCATCCCCGGGAACTTCTCCAGGAAGTCCGCTGCAGTGCCCATGGGTTCGCTGGAGGGGTGGTAGCCAAGGGGCTTGCCCAAGATCTGGCCCAGTGGACTACTCAGCATGCCGAGCACTGGCGAGAGAACGTGACCCAGCATTGGGGGCTTGTGGTTAGAAAGATCTGTGTGACGTCTGTTACGCTACAGGGCCCACTCTGTCACCATACATGACAATGGGGTGGGAGCACAGTAATTACAAAATGTGTCCTTTCATGTCTGAGCAACTGAACAGCCGACCACTCAGGCCAAAGGGTAGTGGTATGTCAATAACAGATTAGAACTGCCACATGGTTTAGAAAAAGTCAGCATCTCACATGACTCGCTAAGTGCGGCCATTTTTAAAACGCATGACTGAATAGTCTACATTAAGACGCTGAAAGGATTTAGACAATACAGCAACTGAACCGGTGATCGCTAACCATAAGCAAGTCCCAAGTTTAGGGCTGGGCTGTTCCGACAAGCGCAGACCGGATCGGCAGACAGCCACGACCGATATTGACCAAGGGCCTCCAACTGTCCCAGCGGGTTGAATATGAAACGACCAGGAAACTGCCAAATGCACCAGCCCGTTTTAGAAGCGCCATTTAGGGCAATGCTGGTAATGAGGCTGTCTGAGACCTTGGATGTGTTGTGATGTGATGCAACTGGGTCAGTAAAAAGCGAGAAGGCAGGGGGAGACGACGCGTGGAGGCGGGGGAATGTTGTTAAGCTAAGACAGATTGCGTAAGGCAGTATCCCAAGACAAATTGCATTGTATAAAGGGGTTTACACAAGTACACACAAGGATTCGTCAATATGAAGATATATATAGCAACAAGCCAAATAAGTTGGGACCCATTTTGAATGAGGAAAGGCTAGTTCATGGAAAGGTTTAGGCTGTTTTGTGATATAAATAGCAGGTTCACAGAATACTTGGCAAGACCAAGATGCAGCACAGCAGCAAAACTGCCACATCATTCTCTACAAGGACACAGCCCGAGGAAACCGCTCCAAATCTAGGGATGGAATAGCTCACAGTATCAAATTATTTAAATACTTCCACACTGAACCAGAGAGACTGCTGATCCAACTTCTAAATTGAAGTCATAATACTGAATGCGCCACTGTCTCAAAGCTACACAGCTAGTTGCACTGCCACAACTCCATAGAAAATAAACCTAATTTACTACACAACACGAACTACCAAACCAGCACTCTTAATAGCCTCCGAGAACATTGGAGCATATGTGGTACAGCACAGTACAGCAAGCATAACAGTCTAAGCCTTTGTTTAAAACGGGAAGAATGTTAAAGGGGAGAATATTCAGAATTCACCACAAAGTATTCTAGTACTCACTGGAGGAAGAGCTGGTGTGCGCCTGGGATGCGGCTGTGGTGTTGGTATCAGTGTCGTGGCTGCTCCAGGGGCGCTCCCAGTCGGACAGGTTGAGGGACTGGAGGCCCAGGCCCAGGTCGTTGACGTCGGGAAGGCCCCGGGAGGACCCCTCCTGGTGAGAGCCTCCGCTGCCACTGACACCGCTGCTGGGGAAGAGCATCCTGCTGCCGACTGCAGCCAGCTCCGATTCTTGCCGGTCTGTTGACGAACGAGGACAGAAAGCCAGAGCAATTAGGCACCCCGCATCTGCCCGAAGGAAGACGACATGAGAAGGGAGGGGTGGCGTTGAGATTAAAACACTGCTTTTCCCATCCAAAAACAAAAGTCGACCGCAACAAAATGAACAGTTGGACGCTGGCAACCGTTCCTAGGCGATCAGAGTGCTAACCTGCTGCGACTGTGCCCGGTGCGACTGCCATGCATCTCCATCTGCATCGCCGACCCACCTAGCATGTGACCTGGCTGCTGATGCACTCACACACCCCTGCTAATGACATCAGCTTCCCCAGCGCACCCCCCCCCCCCCA
>JACXGI010012085.1:0-23521 GCA_016801175.1 Esox masquinongy | reverse complement strand
AGCGTCATATCCAGAGGTTGTCTTTGGGAAATAGACGTATGAGTGCTGCCAGCATTGCTGCAGAGGTTGAAGGGGTGGGGGGTCAGCCTGTCAGTGCTCAGACCATACGCCGCACACTGCATCAAATTGGTCTGCATGGCTGTCGTTCCAGAAGGAAGCCTCTTCTAAAGATGATGCACAAGAAAGCCCGCAAACAGTTTGCTGAAGACAAGCAGACTAAGGACATGGATTACTGGAACGATGTCCTGTGGTCTGATGAGACCAAGATAAACTTATTTGGTTCAGATGGTGTCAAGCGTGTGTGGCGGCAACCAGGTAAAGAGTACAAAGACAAGTGTGTCTTGCCTACAGTCAAGCATGGTGGTGGGAATGTCATGGTCTGGGGCTGCATGAGTGCTGCCGGCAATGGGGAGCTACAGTTCATTGAGGGAACCATGAATGCCAACATGTACTGTGACATACTGAAGCAGAGCATGATCCCCTCCCTTCGGAGACTGGGCCGCTGGGCAGTATTCCAACATGATAACGACCCCAAACACACAACCACTGCCTTGCCAAAAGAAGCTGAGGGTAAAGGTGATGGACTGGCCAAGCATGTCTCCAGACCTAAACCCTATTAAGCATCTGTGGGGCATCCTCAAATGGAAGGTGGAGGAGCGCAAGGTCTCTAACATCCACCAGCTCTGTGATGTCATCATGGAGGAGTGGAGGAGGACTCCAGTGGCAACCTGTGAAGCTCTGGTGAACTCCATGCCCAAGAGGGTTAAGGCAGTGCTGGAAAATAATGGTGGCCACACAAAATATTGACACTTTGGGCCCAATTTGGCCATTTTCACTTAGGGGTGTACTCACTTTTGTTGCCAGCTGTGTTATTTTGAGGGGATAGCAAATTTACACTGTTATACAAGCTGTACACTCACTACTTTACATTGTAGCAAAGTGTCATTTCTTCAGTGTTGTCACATGAAAAGATACAATCAAATATTTACAAAAATGTGAGGGGTGTACTCACTTTTGTGAGATACTGTAGCTACATAATAGGAAGCCTAAAATAAAACAGTTCTGATGGATATTAGGATTTGTTTTGGATAGACAAACACTTCCCTGCCTACACGATTCTCTCGTCTTTTCACTTGACGTAAAAGTCTGTTATCGTCACCTATACTGATACAGTAGTTATTGTATCAATGTCATTCATGAATTGCTAATAAACTGTTTGCCAGTGGCAAAAGCCATACAGTTAATAGATGCTATTTGTGGTGGTGGTAAAATTGATAAGAAACGTTACAAAGTTTAACACAATGCGTAATGGCGTCTAGCGACATATTACTAGCTAAATAAGCTTTTAACACGGCCAGTGGCAAAAGTCATGCAGTTCATAGATACTTTTTGTGGTGGAGGTAAACTTAATAAGAAACGTTACTCAGTTTAACACGATGGTTAATGGTGTCTAACGAAATATTCAAACTTTATGTGATGTTAATACATGACAATATTATATAATGTCAATATGCTATACTGACACCAGGCATGCTATACTGATACCCAGCAAATGGCCTGCTCTGTGGCGTAGTGGTGAAAGACACAGCCTTTCACGTGGGCGACCTGGGTTTGAATCTCGAGAGGGCAGCCACGATCAACACTTTCTATTGCGGGCCGACTGAACTAGGCTTGCCTGGCTTCTTGTTTCTATAAGAGTTAAGTATTTCATATTCCTACACAGAAAGATCACCCAAAGTGATCTGACTCTGAAACTAAGGGTGAACTACATAATGTTATATATTATAAATAATTATTAAAATGACAAAAATGTGACTAAGACTAAAGTAAATCAAAAAAGGGGTGCTGAATTTAACATTGGTGTGTGTGGGTTGAGATAACGGTCTGACTTCGCATTCCCTGTGACGCGTGCAATGGTACAGAACAGAGTGAGCTACTCTCTGCCTTGTCTCTGGGGGTAGGTTGGTATATATTTGGTGGTCTGGTTCTGTGCCCCACACCGTGGGTGGAACTATTTACTGGCCCTGTTTGAGATACAGGATGTCCAGTTATTATCCAGGCCATGAAAATAGACTTGGTGAGAAATAAGTCAAAGAAATATAGAGAACTGGCAAAATATTGAAACTATCCACATTTCACAGATTTCCGTCTTCACAGGTATAGAAAAAGAGAAACACACACAAACGAACACATGCATACGCAAACACAGAGCCACAGAGACACAAACTCACATCCCTGCGAAAGTTTACACACAGACGATGTGGGTTTTTGCATTAAAATAACTTACATTTATTCAGCCCTGGTTTCAACCTACACTCTGCACAATGCTCTAAACTGTAAAAAAAAGAAAAAATGCACACTGTCATTCACTGACATACAATGCATCCTAATCTTTTAACATAGTGACAGTTTTTTATGGCTTTCATGCTTCAATCTTAATAGTAATTTAGCTCTTAATAAAAAACACAGAGCAGATCATCAAAAAAATATTATTAACTTTAATATACACAACACAACCTGAATAATCCCTACTAACCTGAGAACTTCATAGCACTCATTAGGTATTGGGAAAACATCTAGAGAACATCCTTGAGTTTCTCCACTCTCCAGTGTGGATCCTCCAGTCCAGCAGAGACCAGTTTGACTCCTGACTCTCCTGGGTGATTGTAGCTCAGATCCAGCTCTTTCAGATGTGAGGGGTTTGACTTCAGAGCTGAGGCCAGAAAAGCACAGCCTTCCTCTGTGACCAGACAGCCTGACAGTCTGGAGGTAGTTTTTCATGATTTCAATAACATCAGCAGTTGAATAGAATGTACATCAGAAAGATATTTCTTATAAATAACACAATACTGACCTCAGTGTCTCAAGTTTACACTGTTTATTTTGCAACCCATCAGCAAGCCGGTGTACTCCTGAATCCTGTAGGTCATTGTTATTCAGATCCAGCTCTTTCAGGTGTGAAGGGTTTGAAATCAGAGCTGAGGCCAAAAATGCACATCCTTTGTCTGTGACCAAACACCCTGACAACCTGCAAATAGTTGATAATGTTTTCACAAACTGAAATTTACATAAAACCCCTCCTTGTGTGAGAAAGATATATTATGACTCACCTAAGAGCCTCCAGTTTACATTGTGGATCCCCCAGGAAAGTAGCGAGCAGCTTCACTCCTGAATACTTCAGGTTATTGCAATTCAGCTCCAGTTCTTTCAGGTGTGAGGGGTTTGACTTCAGAGCTGAGACCAGAGAAGTACAGCCTTTCTCTGTGACCAGACAGTCAGAGAGCCTGCAAAGAGATTCAGATTTTAAAAAACCCTGCTCCTCACATATAAATCTTCTTTCTAAGAAAAACATATCATTACTCACCTCAGAATCTCCAGTCTACATTGTAGATCTTGCAGCAAAGCAGAGATCGTCTTCACTCCGTTATCATGCAGATCATTGTCACTCAGATCCAATTGTTTCAGGCTTGAGGGGTTTGACTTCAGAGCTGTTACGAGGGAAGCACAGCCTTCCTCTGTGATTCCACAGCCTGCCAGCCTATAGTGAAAATGTCCTGCTTACGTGAACATACTTAGTTTCAGAGTACCCTCTAAAGATTGCATCATTGTCTTATCAACTACACTGTAGATCATACTTTCAAACATTACAACATTCGATTTTTTTATGAACTGACTCTATTCTCTATTGAATGCTGCTCTATTTAAACTTCAGTTATAGACAATCATTGATGGTTTAAGTAAATATACAAGGATTTCATGCAAGAGGGGAACTGGATATCTGAGAGTTAAAAGTTATTACTGGACCATAGGCCATAACACATTTTAACATTATTATTGTGTTTTGTACTTACAAAGCTGTTCTGCAGGTTTTGACCACTGGCAGCATTCTTATTACACCTTCCTCTGATTTGAAGTATTTCCTCAGATCAAACAAATCCAGCTCCTCTTCTGAAGTCAGCAACACAAAGACCAAAGCAGACCACTGTGCAGGTGACAGTTCTTCTCTGGAGAGACTTCCTGTACTCAAATATCTTTGGATCTCCTGCACCAGAGAATGGTATTTCAATTCATTCAGACAATGGAACAGATTGATGCACCTCTCTGAAGAGGGATTCTCCCTGATCTTCTCTTTGATGTACTTGATTGTTTCTTCATGGATCTGTGAGCTTCTTCTGGTCTGTTTCAGTAGTCCTTGTAAGTGCTTTTGATTTGCCTCCAGTGAGAGGCCCAGAAGGAAGCGGAGGAAAATGTCCAAGTGTCCAGCTTTACTCTCCAAGGCTTTATCCACAGCATTTTTGTAGAACATGACTTCAGACTTGACTCCGAACATTATTTCAGTGTTACTGTAGGTTGATTGTGGTTTAGCCATTAGATTTTCATTGTTGTTAATAAATGAGAGAAACACATATACAGCAGCTAGAAACTCCTGAATGCTCAGATGCACAAAGCAGTACATTTTGTCCTGGTACAGCCCAGATTTCTCTTTATAGATCTGTGTGCAGACTCCTGAGTATACTGATGCTTCAATTATATCATTGTCACACTCTTTCAGGTCGTCTTCATAGAAAATTAGATTGCCTTTCACAAGCTGTTGAAAAGCCAGCTTTCCGAGTGACAGAACGTTGCTTATATTCCAGAGTGGATCTGTCTCTTTCCCAGGATACTTTTCATTCTTCTGTTTAATATAAAACACAACAAGATGTGTGTACATCTCAGTGAGAGTCTTGGGCACCTCTTCTCTTTTATATTTCAGCATTTGTTCAAGGACTACTGCAGAAATCCAACAGAAGACTGGTATGTGACACATGATGTGGAGGCTCCTTGATGTCTTTATGTGTGAGATGATTCTGCTGGCCAGGTTCTCATCACTGAATCTCTTTCTGAAGTACTCATCTTTCTGTGGGTCATTGAACCCTCTCACCTCTGTCACCTGGTCAACACACCATGAAGGGATCTGATGGGCTGCTGCAGGTCTGGTAGTTATCCAGAGGAGAGCAGAGGGAAGCAGATTTCCTTTGATGAGGTTTGTCAGCAGCACATCCACTGAACTTGACTCTGTCACATCACAACATATTTTGTTGTTCTTGAAGTCAAGGGGCAGTCGGCACTCATCCAGACCATCAAAGATGAACAGAACTTTGTAACTGTTGTAGTTGTAGATTTTCGATTTCTCGATTACCATTGAAAAGTGATTAAGGAGATCAGTCAAACTGTGGTTTTCTGTTTTCAACAAATTCAGCTCCCGAAATGGGAATAGAAATGAAAATTGGATATCCTGATTTGCTTTCCCTTCAGCCCAGTCCAGAATGAATTTCTGCACAGAAATTGTTTTTCCAATGCCAGCAATTCCCTTTGTAAGTACAGTTCTGATACGTTTATCTCGTCCATTTAAAGGTTTAAAGATGTCATTATATTTGATAGCCAACTCTGGTCTTGCTTGTTTCCTGGTTGTTTTCTCAATCTGTCTCACCTCATGTTCATTATTGACTTTTCCACTTCCACCCTCCGTGATGTAAAGCTCAGTGTAGACTTTATTGAGAAGTGTTGGTTTTCCTTGTTGAGGTATCCCTTCAAAAACACACTGAAACTTCTTCTTCAGGTTATATTTGAGTTCACGTTGGAAAATAACAGCAAACTCATCCGGATGAAGAACTAACACAGAGGATATTGTTAAAGAACATTAATCTTACAGCTATTTAAATGCCTGCAGTATGATTGGATTGTTTTCAAATGTTGTAAATAACAAAGGGCCTCATAGGGAATTACACACTGGTGTCTCTTATTTTCTCTATTTCTCCCCTCCATGTTTTATTAATTAACAACAACACATCACCTATGCTACTTGACAAAATTGCTAAGGTCTAAAATGTGTTATAGTATCACTAAGTGAAACAGCTAAATACAGCTGCTTAAACGGTCCTCATAATGGAGCATTCAAGAGTGAAATCAGACAAATCTTACTAATTTCCAGTGTGTCAGCAAGCTCCTTCTGGTTCATGTTCCTCAGGACATGCAGTGTGATCTGCAGAACCCCCTCTTTGGCACTGTTCTCCTGTTTCTCAACTTCAGGATTGAATATATCCTCAGTGTCCTTCTGACTTCCAAAGCCTTTTGGGACATCTGAAGTCAGCATTCTCTTGAACGTCTTCAACTCTTCCTTCACATATTTTATGATATTCTGTTCAAGCAACTGAAGTAGACAAAGTAAATTAGTTCCTATCAGAGTGAATTAAATAAGAAAACAATATTCATGAATGATTGAGTGATAAACTTTACTTGAAGTGAACCGAAAGAAATGTACCTAACAGGAACACATACATTGCATATGTATGATAGGTTTGTTTGTTGGAAAAGTTGACCTCTGATCATCTTTGACTCTGATCTCTCCTGTTGGTCTCTGTTGAAAGGATATGAAATTACATACAGCTCCGGAAAAAATTTAGAGACCACTGCAAATTGAATGCTTCTGTTCCTCACTCAAAACCATCCTTTTCGACTTTTTTGGAAAGGAAAGAAAAAGGTGCAGTGGTCTCTTAATTTTTTCCAGAGCTGCATATAAATCCAGAGAGGGCATTAACACAAATTTGCCTACCATTCATCTAACAGTTTACCCTAACCCTAATTTAAACCTTCATTCCAAGTCCCAAACATCTGATGTCTAGCCGATTATCACTTTCCCCTGATTTTACTAATGTTTGTATACTTGATAGATAGAGAAACGAGTACAAAGACTTTACATATGCTGGGTATACAGCGCATATTTAGACATTGAAACATTGTCCAAAAGTTATCTAAGAGCAGCTAGGGTATTTTATAGTCTAAACAAAAGTGAATCACATGCTCGAGCCACCACCTTCTTAGGTAACAGGACACTAATTGTTAAAATAGCCCCCTGAGGTTCTCCATTGTAAGGAGAAAAGTCTGAGTTCTACAGGTGCTGTTCTCATTTAATTAAAACAACAATAACTAGTTTCCACTATGTGAGTAAAATGAAAGTGAAATCAAACATCAACAAAAAAAAGTATATCAAGTGCTCTGCTTACATCAACAAATAAAAACTGTGGGGAAATTGAAATTAGTTTCATACAATGCAAACCTTTTGGGTTGTCTCATACATAATTGAAAAAAACGTCGCCATAAAAAAGTCAGGGGATTGACATAGAACACTTTACAGGAAATAATTTGTTTTGGGGCAATTAGTCATGCAATTTAATTATATTCATGTTATGTAAGCCTGAGTCATGACATCCATACGTTTAGTCTTGTCTGTGGATTTGCAAATGGCAAAGAACTCATTTTGTAAAAAACTGAGCTAATGTGCAAATATAAAGTTCATGCGTCATCCATACACTCAAAACAAATCTCAAATGCAGATGTGCTGCGCATGTGCAGGGTGGAATTGTTTTGGGAAAAATATGCGTCTGTTTTGAATTTGATGCCAGCAACATGTTTCAAAAAAGTTGGGATGGGCATGTTTACCACTGTGTTGGATCAACTCTCTGGAATCATCTTTTAATAGCCAATCATGTTACTGACCTGTTGGCAATAAACCCAATTAGTTGTGAGATGTTCCACCAGGTTAAGTTTTTTAGCATTGCACAACCTTTCCAGTCTTTTGTTGACTATGTCCCAACTTTTCTGAAACAAGTTGCTGGCATCAAATTCAAAGTGTGCATATATTTTTCAAGAAATAATAAAATGTGTCAGTTTCAACATTTGATATGTTGTCTTTGTACTATTTGTATAAATGATTTGCACATCATTGCATTCTGTTTTTATTTACATTTTACGCAGCGTTTACGCATTTTTTTAAATCTTCCATGGACCCACAGCTGGGTCCTCCTGCTGCACCCTGGAAATAATACAAAGGGAGATACCAAGGTGTTGTCGACCTTCCTAAAATCTGAAAATGTTTATCTCTAGTTGGAATTCCTCACCCAGAGCTGCTCTATTTAGCTAATTGAAGTGCTTTAGAATTGTTTCTCTAATGAAACATCTAAGTTGTGTTTTACTATTTAATTATTATACTAGAATACTGTACCTACACCAATAGCTAATACACACCTGGACAGTGTAAGTTAACAATCTAATTATTTTGCTAAAAAGATGTGGAGCACCAATAGCTAATACACCTCGAAGGAATAGAATTACAATTACATTATTATACCTAAACACCTGTACCAATATATAATACACACCTGAACAGTGTAGGTTAACAATAAAATGTTGTACTACAGCACCAATGCTTGATACAAACCTGATAAATGTATATACAGTATATATTATACAATTGTACATAATGCATATGCCATTACCTATAGTACACACACATGTTAATACACAGCATAAACATATCTTTCTCCTTCTTACCCTGGATGTTCCTTTCTGCGCTCTATAGGTTGACCCATTGACCAGTCACTCTTCTTGGACAGAGAGCTGGGTACTGGTGAGGCTGGTCTGTCCTGCTGGATTAGGTTTCAACACAAAAGAGACAAACATTACCTGTCTAATCGGAGAAACAACAGTCCATCATTACCTTAAGACAAAAAGGTTAGCAAATCCGATTTAATGAAATTAAGAGCTTTGAAACTTTCTTCAAGTGCTGTTGCAAAAATCATCAGGCGTTATTATGTAACTGGTTCTCATGAGGACTGCCACAGGAAAGGAAGACTCAGAGTTACCTCTGAGGATGAGTTCTGTAGTGTTATCAGCCTCGGAAATCAGCAATTAACTGCACCTGAGATTGCAGCCCAACAAATGCTTCTAATATATTTTATATGGGCTATTTAAAGGTAGCGTATGATTTTTTTTCTGCATAGAGGAACATGATCAGGGGCAGTTCAAGTTGCTGAATAAACAAATTTCATTCCAGCACACAACCCTCTTGGTTTACCTGACAGTAAATGCTTTGGAAATTATTCCGTAAAATAAGACACCTTTCACTTTTGTTCTAGTGTCTGTCATTGTGTAAACAGTATCTGTCCCCCTTACCCAGGATCTTCCTCGCTGAACTCTACAGGTTGACCCATAGACCAGTCACTTTTCATGGACCCATAGCTGGGAACAGGGGAGAATGGTCTCTCCTGCTGCACCCTGGAAATAATACAAAGGGAGATACCAAGGTGTTGTTGACCTTCCTAAAATCTGAATTAAATCTGGATTAGGCTTCAACACAAAAAAGATGGACATTACCTGTTTAATCAGAACTCTGATAGGCAAACATCAATCATTTAATAGAGTGCAATCTCACCTCTTGGACTTGGTGTCATGCTCCCCAGAGAGACTAATTTTAGAGACAGGCACCCCTGCTTTCTCATCCCAGAGAGATTAATTTACAGTGCCGATCCCTAAAAAAAGATCCACCATGTTGGTTTATGTTGGTTATAACATGTCATCCTCCACTGATGTAGTATTACTCCATTCTCAAATGTTTTTACCCCCCCCCAAAAAATGTTGTTCTTGCAACAGCTTGACAGTGTTCTCTGTTTTCAGAGGTACTGTTGGTATATATATATATATATATATGTAAACTTTATGATATTTTTACACAATATGATATACATGTTTGAAGAAAATACACAAATAAGCAGTTTAAGACAACAATTAATAGATAAGACCACCTATTGCCATCAGAATCAAAAACTGTGACAAACACAGCTTCTTTAATACTGGAAATTTCACTTGACTTACTTCAAGTGAGCGGGTGCTGCTGTTAGCAAAGTCTGCTGTGGTGCACTGGAATCATTAAAACATGCATAAACATGTTTAACTCTAAACAAGAGATATGATATGCTTGTGGAAGAGGAATAGAGCAGTCTCTCTGCATGCACCCTGCGGATATTTATTTGGTAAAAGCAGACGTTTATTGTTCAGTTCTAAGGATACCTGAAAGGCTTAGGCTTATGACCAGAGTGGAATAAAATGAAATCACAAGTCAGGTTTATTTAGCAGCTTGCAACGTTGAATGAACATCATTAATTTTGAGCGCTAAAAATGCAAAATGATGCCTGAGGCAAAGAGCATGTCAATAGGCTTTTCTAATTGTTTGATGCCCCTCTGTATGGCATGACGTGATTTTTGTCAAAATTAGGCAAGTGGTGTCTGAAACATTGGGTGTGATGTACGAATGGATGCACAGGGACAGATCTATAGTCCACTCCCCAATATACCCTGGAGGACAACAAATATTCCATAATAAATGTAATTTGGCATATTCTGCTATCCAGAGTGCCTTAATCTTTAAATAGCAAGGTTGGACAACCACACCATCCAGTACTAATTCTAATAACAATGTCTTACAGTGTTTGTTATATTTCAGTTATTATATTGTGCTGCTGCTCAAATAGTACATAGTGTAGCGGTTTGTTAGCCAGTCTGGGCCTCAAGGTACAAGAACGAGGAGGAACACAAGTGGAGAAACCCTTCTCCTAGGCAGCAACCCAGGATTTTTATTAGTGAAACTTTAACAGAGACAGCGGTCAGGCACCGGGTAACTATAAAACCAAAACACATGCCTAGCTCTTTCTAGAGCCTTGCTGTACAGTTCTTCCGGTCCCTCACTGTACCCTTACCCCCCCGCGTACTCCAGGCCGGGTTAAAACACCTCCCATCAAGTGGCTTCAGGTGTGTGTAATTAGGCCTTACCCTACTGGGACACCATCTCTCCTGGCCAGCAGAAGTAGCCAACGAGCCAGAACATACCGGCCTTACAGACCCATCCTCTCACTCCACTACAATGGTTTCAAAACAAATTACATATGAAGTTCATTCTAATTTGAAAGCAAAACATGTTCTCATATTGAAAAAGATGCAAACTTTGTACATTTGTTTTTTAAATTATAAAATATTTTCAAAAATTCTGTTCTGTTTTGCTTGGTTTAGTTTTTGCTTTTGTTTGTGGACGTGGCCTGTTCCGTTTGTAATCTCATTAGAACAGGCTACATATATAGCTTGACTTAATGGGATCCCATCATGTTTCAGACAGATGATACGACACGTCCTAAAGATAACATGGCTAAGTGGGGAAATTCGAACCCTGACAGTAAAAGGGATCTCTGTCTGTCTGTCTGTAACAAGATCTTCAGGCCACAGATAGGCCCTTCTGTTATTATAGCGTCTCTCAAGACTCATTTTAGAGTTTGACATGTCTGAAATACCATTTAATATTGCCCTGGTTTTTCTCAGGGGTATCAACAGCTTTTTTTCCAGTGTAGACCTGCATATTCCAGGCAAAACTGCTTCTTGCATCACATGTCACCCATATTTTTATTTCATATTTAGACTTGTTTTGAATATAATGATTTAATAACCCACACATTAAAAAAAAATAGCACCTTCCCAGACATCCAGTCTCTGCAAATATTGTCATGGCTCTTCATGGAGGCACAACTGGTTCTGCTCCATCTTATTCCTTGCCTGAAGTTTCATTCGGTACATGGGACAACAAAAATGGAAAGAGTACATGTGCATTGTCATTTATACTGTAATGAATGTGTGCAGTGTGAATAATTGATGAAATGGAAGCCATCTGTAAATCTCCCCTCTCATCCCTTATTCTCCCCTCCACAGACAAAAACATGCACGCACACATGTATGCACAAATACACACCAGATTTTAAATGTTAATTTTTAATATGTCAATGGGTTATTTTACCAAACGGGTGCCTCTTTGCGTCCCTCTGATATATTTAAATATACAGTAGGTATAGAAAGTCACCACCCCTTTCAAAATTTTCACTTTTTGCTCAACAGCTTGAAATTGAAACACATAAAATCAGACTTTTTACAGATTTATTTACACATAGTACCTCACAATATCCAAATAATAAGATAAACAAATAAAAGTAACAAATACATAATTAAACAAATTAAATTAAAACAGTTCAATACCTATGTGTATACATTTAAATTCCTTGGTTAAATAAATTAGGGTTTTCCTTCAGTTTTCGCAGTTTCAAAAATTATTTTATGCACAAAAGAGCATTTTATGCCAATATGTTAGACTTATTTAAAATCTTTAATTTAGACATTTGGAAAAATTAAGTTAAGTAACAAGGTTGACATTTGGTGCATCATTGTGTCAATAACCTCTTAATAATTTCAAAAAGACATCCTGGTTGTCATGATTTTCTGATACGGCAGAAATGAGACCCAGGCACAGAGATACAGTTTTTGTATTTTTATTCTTTCGCTTAATTTTCCTTTTCTTTATCTTGCAAATATGTAGGCAGCCTGCAAACAAGGTAGGCAAACATACAGCCAAAACACAAAACACGCAGAGGCGAAAATACAAAGAACTAAAGGAAACTAGAGAGGAAAGAACCCAAAACTATGGCAGGCAGGCTAAAGCAATGATAGGCAGGGTGAGGTGAAAACGCAGGTGGGCAGGACAAAAGAGAACGAGCAGGCAGGATGTATGGCAGGATGGCAAGAACACTGACTAAGATGGAAAGACAAAACTTACAAAGGAAACGCAGTTAGACACGAAGCAGGGCCAAACAAACCATATTACATTGGTTAGGACCATTGCCAGAGTGACAAGTAGACACAAACAATATTTCCATACAGACTGACCACAACAGCTGACATATATAGGGTGTGACAAACGAGGAGCAGGTGAAAACAATGAAGACTAATGACAATGGAACCAAACAAAGAAAGAAATCACTAGAGCTGAAAACCAACACACATATACAGGAAACATGGACTGGACTAAGGGAACATAGATCATAAGGAAGGACTGAAGACAAGACCAAACTCAAAAACAGAGCACATGAAGACAAAGTGTAGGAAAACTTTGAGGGAAACGTGAACAAACAGAGGAGACAAGAAACCTCACACTGAGCTAGCACAATACATTTTTGATACATTTAAGGATGTCCTCTGTCCAACAAAATATATAAAATCCCAATTAAAAATATTAGAAAAAAATCACAATGTGAAAGGGCACCCCTCTTGTAGAATGACCATAATAAAATATGTTAAAAAAAACAACCCCGTTTCCAAAAATGATGGGACACTGTGTAAAATGAAAATAAAAACCGAATGCAATGATTTGCAAATCATTTATCCCTATATATAATTGAAAATAGAATAAAGACAAGATATAACATTGTTTGTGGAATAATACAGGCAGTTTGTTTTATCTTGGTAGGGTTCACACACAATCCTGTAGCTGAATTTGTAGAGCCACAGTAGCGAGCAAACCGAGGGCGCAAACTAAAACAGTATTACAGCACTACTTTTGGTGTCCCCCTCAAGAATAGCTCTTGAGAAACTATCATGTAATTGTCCCCTCCAAAGTTGATATCAGATTTTCGCCCCTGCTGTGATCCTAGGAGATTCTTTGGCCTCACTGTGTGTGGGGTCAATATAGGCACGTCCAATTCCAGGATGATTATTAACATCTCCAGTTCTTTAAACTTCTCAATTATTGCCCTGATAGTGGAAATTGGCATTTTCAACCATTGAACTATTTTCTTGATTTGTGCAGCTCAACATCACCAATGGTCTACTGAAAACCAGAAGAAGGTTGAATGGAATGATGAATCAAAATTTGAAATCTTCGGTTCACCACGTAGAGTTTATGTATACCGTCATGTAGGTGAAAGGATGCTTCCTCAGTGTGTCACACCAACTGTCAAACATGGAGGAGGAAGTGTGTTGGTCTGGGGCTCTTTTGCTGGATTCAGAGTCAGTGACTTGCTCAGAGTGAGTGACACCCTGAACCAAAACAGCTCCCACAGCATTTTACAGCGCCATGCAATTCCCTATTATGTATGCCCAAATGGTCAGGGGTTCGTCCTACAGCAAGATAATGGAAACTCAAAACATACTTCAAGGCTATGTCAGAACTACATTACAAGAAACGAACAAGATGGTAGGCTTCAAATCATGGAATGGCCAGCACATTCTCCTGACTAATCGAGCTGGTTTGAGATTAACTGGACAGAAGGGTGAAAGCAAAGTAAACTCCAATTGCAACACATTTGTGGGAACTTCTGCAACAGTGTTGGGTAGGACTTTCTGAGATTTCCATTGTAGACAGAATGCCACAAGTGTGTTCGGCTCTTATGTCCGCAAACGGTGGCCACTTTGATATATCAAAAATGTAGATTCAATTGCGTTTAACAAAGTTATTACATTATTAATTTTTTGTCTCCAATTAGGTATTTGTTGTATGCTTTAATTTCAGAGTATATTAAGACATTTAAATGTGTGAAATGGAGGTGTTACAAAAGTTTTGATTAGTAGTGTATTTACTACCGGTAATAGTGGCGAGCACTGTACATGTTCCGTTGGCAAAGGTAATATCAATAATAGAACATTGTAAAAAATATATGCTTAATCTTACATGTTTTTTCAGTATATCTTAGTAGTGCTAGAATTCTATGAAATTACAGGCATACACACTCATTTAAAATTATTTGTAGTTAGTTACAGTATACACCACCGTTCAAAAGTTTGGGGTCATTTAGAAATGTCCTTGTTTTTGAAAGAAAATACATTTTTTGTCCATTAAAATAACATGAAATTGATCGGAAATACCGTGTAGACATTGTTAATGTTGTATATGAATATTGTAGCTGGAAACGGCTGATTTTCAATGGAATATCTACATAGGCCTACAGAGGCCCATTATCAGCAACCATCAGTCCCGTGTTCCAATGGCACATTGTGTTTGCTAATCCAAGTTTATCATTTTAAAAGGCTAATTTATCATTAGAAATCTCTTCTGCAATTATGTTAGCACAAGTGAAAACTCTTGGGCTGTTTAAAGAAGCAATAAAACTGGCCTTCTTTAGACTAGTTGAGTATCTGGAGCATCAGCAATTGTGGGTTTGATTACAGGCTCAAAATGTTCAGAAATAAGGATCTTTCTTCTGAATGTCATCAGTGTATTCTTTTTCTGAGAAAGAAGGCTATTCCATGCCAAAAATTGCCAAGAAACTGAAGATCTCGTACAGTGCTATGTACTACTTCTTCCACAGAACAGCACAAACTGGCTCTAACCAGAATAGAAAGAGGAGTGGGAGGACCCAGTGCACAACTGAAAAAAACGACAAATACATTAGAGAGTATAGTTTGAGAAACAGATGCCTTTTAGGCCCTCAACTGGCAGCTTCATTAAAGGAAAAGTTCGCTATTTTTGATCCTGGGTCCTTTTTTCGTATTATCTAGTCTAATCCTGGACTGTGGAGACATTATTTTTTGGAATTAATACAGTTTTGAGTTTACGTTTTTTTTTTTAAAGGAAGCCTCTCCTGGCTACAATGAAAGTGAATGGGGCAACAGATGTAGCATTCCAAATTATATGATACATTTGGTTTACCAAAATGAGAAGGCCACGGTGTATTGATATAGGTCTCCATATGTTCTCCTGAAAAAATTGTGCCAAAATGAACATAAACATAATCAATGGTTATGTTCTACATGAAACCAAACTATTTTTTTCATAACGGTATTTATCAAAATGTTTCGAGAATGTGCAGTCCCCCATTGTGTTAATAAAATGAAATATACTTAATTGTCTAAAAGACAGGCCATCATTTCAGAATGTTATCTGTCAGAGAACATAACTGACATGGCCATTCCCAACAGCATCAAAATCGTGCCAATGCTCCGTAGTAGTAATAATTTCAGTACCTACCCATAGTATTCATGCAGAACGGGAGTTACGACAGAATTATCTAAATAGCTATTACAGTACCTGCCTACTTACAGAATTGAGACTTGTCCATTTGGTCCTTCCAGCCTCTGCCTCTTCCAGTTTCTTTGGGGATGTGGAAGGTTTCCAAAATTGCCCGGTTGATAAGAGCTTGAAAGTCAAAACCATCTGTTGCAGATGCTGGAGCCAATTCAGCCTCATCCACGGACACATCAAGGTTCTGGATGGCATTAGGTAGCAATAAATTCCACTTCTAACTTGAGCAACAGTTTAGTAAATAAACCCGGGGGCCGGATAAATCCTCCTTGCAGATTTGCGTCAGTTTACCAGCAGCTAATTGAACTTGTTGGCATTTTTGTTTGAGATACTGTAGTAGTTTATAATAGCTAGCATGGGCTACAGTTTTGTTTACAGATGGTAAACCCAGTTGCCTGATAAATCCTCCTTGCAGACAGATTTGCCTCGCTTTATCAGCAGCTAATAGAACTTGTTGGCATTCTTGTTTGAGATAGTAGTCTATACTAGCTAACGTGAGCTACAGTTCTGTAAACAAAAAAGCCGGTTACGGATACAGCCTTATCACAGACAGATTCATCCACAGACAGATTCATTCATGAACAGCGATAACCATTGAAACAATGTTCGTTTTGACATGAATTGTTTTCGGAGAACATACAAAGACCTATATCAATATACCCTGGCCTTCCCGTCTTGGTAAACCGAATGTATAATATAATTTTGCACGCTATATCTGTTGCCCCGTTCACTTTCATTGCCTGGAGAGGCTTCCTTTTAAAAAATCGTAAACACTCAAAACTGTATGAATTGCATAAAATAATGTCTCCACAGTCCAGGATTAGGCTAGATAATCCGAAAATAGGACCCAGGATCAAAAATAGCGAACGTTTCCTTTAAATAGCACCCACAAAACACCAGTCTCAATGTCAACAGTGAAGAGGCGACTCCAGGATGCTGGCCTTCTAGGCAGAGTTGCAAATAAAAAGCCATATCACAGACTTAAAATATTAAGAAGGGCAAAATAACAGACACTGGACAAAAAGTTTTATGGACAGACAAATCTATGTTTGAGGTGTTCGGAAAATAAGGACATTCATTTCTATGTGAGCCTAAACTTTTGAACGGCAGTGTAAGCTACCTAAAAGGCATGGAAACCATAAAGCCAATACATTTTCTACAATGGGCCTATTCATTGCTACCGAATGCTGTCAGGTCATGCTTAATATGAATCAAGTAGTAATATAATGGTTGTTTTTTTTATGCACCAAATTCTAAATGTGCTTAATTGTTTGCCAAGCTAAGCTCTGCACTTAGCTTGGCAAAAATCTGAACTCTGTCTCAAATTCTTCCATAGTTGTTTAGCCATTTAATACCAATTGGTATAGAAATTACAAATGATAGCTCACACTATGAGGCTATAATAGCTGAGTATTCCATTCACTGGTAAAAATCCAGGACATAACATTATACACCGATCAGCCGTAACAATATGACCACTGACAGGTGAAGAGAATAACACTGATAACCTTGTTATCATGGCACCTATCAGTGGGTGGGATATATTAGGCAGCAAGTGAACATTCAATCCTCAAAGTTGATGTGTTAGAAGCAGGAAAAATGGGCATGCGTAAGAATCTGAGCGACTTTGACAAGGGCCAAATTGTGATGGCTAGACGACTGTGTCAGAGCATCTCCAAAACTGCAGCCCTTGTCTTTTAGCAAGATATTGCGCCCTGCCACAAAGCAAAAATAGTTCAGGATTGGTTTGAGGAACACAACAACAAGTTCAAGGTGTTAATTTGGCCTTCAAATTCCCCAGATCTCAATCCAATTGAGCATCTGTGGGATGTGCTGGACAAACAAATCCAATCCACGGAGGTCCCACCTCGCAACTTACAGGACTTAAAGGATCTGCTGCTATCGTCTTGGTGCCAGATACCACAGCACACCTTCAGAGGTCTAGTGGAGTCCATGTCTCGAGGGGTCAGGGCTGTTTTGGTGGCAAAAGGGGGACACAATATTAGGCAGGTGGTCATAATGTTATGGCTGATCAGTGTATATTCAGTGTTCGCTTTCATAAAGCATAACTAATTTCAAAAGGTAACACTAAACTGTAATAATACATGCTTCATTCATGACCTGGCTATATTACTTGTTATTAAGCAAATTTATTTTTTACCATGACTAATGCAGTAAAATGTTTGCCAAAGCAATGGGACGTTAAAGGTTTGTGCACTGGAGAAAGCCGATCAGTGTTCCTCATTATTACATAGCTGGTTATGTTGTTTATATTAATAGTTAAGAGCAGTTGGTGTTTAAATACATGCTTTTAACAATCCAATCAATGTTAGCCAACACAAGCCCTACAAACAATGGGCTACCAAACAAACTAAAGTATATGCGCCTTTCAGATTTTACATCTATTATATTGACTGTGTAAAACGCACATCGGGCAAACATTGGCGTAAACATTTCTGTGTATAAATTATGACCAAAATAAACATTACCAAATTCTTTTTGGAAACAATACCACAATAAACCCATAATTTCTGTCTGAAAGCAATGTTTCTACAATTTAGGAGAATGATGACCCCAGAACAGATCGGAATGTATCCCTAATTGATAAGGGGTCTATTCTTCAGGACTAGTCTTGTTGTCCTTAGGTTAGCCTTTTAATCCCCACAACTTTGGGATATAAACTACAGTAGATTGGGGTTTGGGGAAGCGCTCTCTTGCATTTTCCTCACCTCTGCTTGCCTATCTTCAGGGTTAAAGGCAGAATTGAACTTGTAAATCAATTAGGACCAAATATTCTTAAACATGAGGAACAAATTACGTTTTAAATTAGAAATTAGAATACATTTATTGATGGACTAAGAGGCATTCTTGGTGAACTATTGTATGTCATATTTAAGATTTGAGAATGATCGTATTTATACAGTATATCCTTGTTGTTTTTTCATTCAATATTTGTCTGTTATTTGACAGCTTTTTTGGGCAACTTCCCTGCTAGATCCTTACTATATTTGTATTTACAGTGTAGTCTAGTGCTAGGAACATATTGTGAAGCAAAATATTTGCTTATTTTTTTCCATCATAGCAAACCTAGCATTTTTGTGATAAACAGTTAGTGGTACTGCATATTGTTTGGTAGATGTGTAAATTGTATAATTCTAGTTGAGTAATGCTGTTATTGGTGTAAACCACATTGTTGGGGTATGATATATAAATTGTGATCATAGTTTTGTCATCTTGGGTCTAATGTGTGCATACAAGTTGTACGCAACATAAAAGGTGTACCCAATTTATGATTTTGGGTACACCTTTTACACATGGGGTAATCCATCCAAACCCACAGTATCATAACCTAAGCCTGTAATAAGAGAAATCTTACCTATTTTACCTAAGTTCTGAGTATTGATGAACCATTTCATACTAGTAGGCTACAAGAGGGCCTTTTCAACCTACAGTTAAATCTGCTGTTTATATTTTGATTATGGTGTTGTATCACTAGACCAAATATTATTATTATTAAATATTATTATTGTATCTGAAATTGTTGCATCCAAAATCAATGTTGTTTAGAATAGCACAAAGTGCTTATTATCAGGAGGTTGCTTCCACAGCAATAAAATAAACAATCCTTAGCAACATCTGCTCAAGGATGGTGCTGTTTTTTTTGTAATTTCTTCCCTGAGATAGAGGTAGCAGCATGCATCACAGAAAGGATCCCAACATCTTTTAAGGACACACCTTAAGGCTGCAAGGCTGAGTGGCGAAATACAAATCCTGTCTTCCTGTATCCACTGGAACAAGATCTGCAGTCTATGTACAGGCAAACGGCAGTCAGGTACCTTGGCACCGGTCCAAACCCACAGCATCATATCCTACATCAGACCGGTCTGTACCACCCGAAAACTTGTGATGTCCGGTCACCCAATGCCCTGCCCCTGGAGACCTTCCCCCATTCCTTACTTCCATCAGAAGCTCATCCCTGTCCACTGACGGTTCCATCCGCCTTCAAGATGGCAGAGTCACTCCTCTTGTTAGGAAACCAACAACTGAGCATGCTGTCTCTAAACAACTCTTTTGTTATCACTCAGAACAATCTCTTAAACTCCTAAACGATGAGGCTTCAAGATGGCCCACTCAACTGAGGCCACTCTCTCACAGAGACCTTCGCATTGCCCAAGCTGACTCTCATCTGATCGTATCCTTCTAGAACTATCCACTCCGTTTAACACAGTGATCCTTACGATTCTCCTCCCCACTCTTGGGACTGGGTGCCTCAGGCTTTGCACACAGTTGGATTGCAGCTCCCCTTAAGAAGACTTGTGTCCCTCAGCTTACAAAACTTGTGATCCACAGGGCTCATTTGCAGACCCTTTTTTTCACTATACACCAAATCACATGGCTTGGTCACATCCTTTCATGGTCTCTCACCATTGCTATACAGACAGCAGTGTGTTTAGCAATTCACCCCTTCTGGCACCAACACCCTCGCCCTCCACTTCAAGCTCAACCTCAACAAGATAGTTGCTCATCTTATGGGGAAGAGCCTGCCTGCCTCAAAACTTTGACATCCTGGTTGATAACTCCATGGTGTCCCCCTTTCAGAGTGCAAAGAACTTTGCAGAGACCGTTGACAACCACAACATTTTGTTCACTCCAAAGATCAGTCACTCCTGCAGGCTCAGTTCCCCTTGAAGCTAGGATAGCAGAGGCCATGCCCATTTTCAGAAAACATTTTCAAAGAGTATCAAAAGTACACATTTCACAATTGGGACAATATTCCCCTTAAGCATTTGGTCTTACTCACCTTTGAGTTGTTCAAGAATCTATGTGCAGAAAAAAAATCAAGCTATGGAGGCAAACTACAAATTGCACAGTGCATTGATTAACATGGAAAATTAATTATTTGTGGGGAACATTTCAATGTGACTTTCAATAATTTGGAGTCTTGATGGACTGTCAAAAAAACAAACTTAAACTGTAGCGTTAAAAAATGTGCCAGTGTATAGAGCTGAGGTGTGAGGGACAGATTGTTCTTGGCAGTGGCTGGTTGGTGTTATTTCAATTATATTTTACCAGGCAAGTCAATTAAGACCAAATTCTTCTATACAAAAATGGCCTAACAGGAAGCAAAAATGGCCTCCTGTAGGGAATGGGTATTGAGATTAAGAAACAAACAAGACACATGGCTACAGTACTGTTCCAACAAAAGATACATTAAAACCATGCACATTGAGACGCCACTAAACTACAACTGTGTTATGTCTGGACAGGGTGTAGCAAATAGAATAGATAGCTACCCCACCCGTAGCCTCTTAAACCAGTGTGGTTTCACTATTTAGTGTCCCATGTGGGGTAAACAAGCCTGTGAGTGGAGGTTTTTTGAAAACCAACATCCAATACAAATCGCTGAGACCCAGTGGCAAATTTTTTTAATATGTAGGATTCCAGACCTTCAAGGAGGCCAGACGAGATTGGAGGTGTGGCCTCGTGAGACTACCCAAAACGATGTTGTCTACTCAATATAATGTTTTCTGTACTGATGCCTTCCAGGTGTTGATAGGACATGAACATTCAGTGCGAATGTTCCAAAGTGCAACATCGGTTTGACTTTTAGAAAGTTTGCTTTTGGTCACAACACATGAAAGTAAATGAAATGCGGCCAAGATGCAGTGGCATATGGGAAAGAGTTTAGTCTATATTTCGACGGGTCAGTCTAGTTTCAAAGTTAACTGCCTGTGCTCAGATTGCAAAGTGGTAGATTTTACGGTCCTCAAAATGAACAGACTTGTCTTTCTTGAACAAATGTAACTATTAAATATGCAAAAAGAATCAATCTTTATAACATCAATATTAATTAACCTGCATTACTTGTCAATTACATTACTTGACCGGCGATTACACATTTTTGGTGCCTAGCTCCCTCATGTCACCATTGGTGTGTGAATGAGCAGTTGGCCAATGCATACGATACAGATTATCACCCTAGACTCTGACATCTATACAAATTAGTAAGATATTCTTAAGAAATTCTTAGGGTTTTGAATTTCCTGGTTTTGAATCAATGTAATTATACTTTTGTTAATATAATTTGATGTCTATGGACTGGGCACCACTTGCTTTACAAGATTGTAAAGCAAGTAGTCAATGCACAGCAATTCCAAAGGGAAAACATTGCACATGAAAAAAATATTACAGGAATCATAAATGATCAAAATAACTATTTCACTTGACCCTCCAAATTGAAAATATATTGACCTTTAAACACGTTGTACTTACTTCGTTGTTGCCAACAACTATTATGATGTGAATAGGTAATACTAAAACATAGCTTATAGCTATAATAATCCACTTAGCTAGCCTACACACACTGCTCGTAATTATTGAGGGGGACTTATCCCCTCGGTCGCCCCCTTCTCCTACGCACTTTGTTTACAGTTAATTCTTCTTGATGCCTTCTAAATGTTGTTAATTGATAAAAAAAAATATAATGTCTGCTTCTAGAAAAGCAAAGTAGAAACAAGCTGTGCTGCGCACTCTCTGCCCGACAGTTTATAGCTATATATAGGCTATACAGCTCCGGAAAAAATTAAGAGACCACTGCACCTTTTTCTTTCCTTTCCAAAAAAGTCAAGAAGGAAGGTTTTGAGTTAGGAACAGAAGGGTTAAAATTAAGAGACCCCTGCAAATTGTAACCCTTCTGTTCCTCACTCAAAACTTTCCTTTTCAACTTTTTTGGAAAGGAAAGAAAAAGGTGCAGTGGTCTCTTAATCTTTTCCAGAGCTGTATGTGTGTACAGTGGATATAAAAAGTCTACACACACCTGTTAAAATGCCAGGTTCTTGTGATGTAAAAGAATGAGACAAAGATAAATCATGTCAGATCTTTTTCCACCTTTAATGTGACCTATAACGTGAAGAATTCAATTGAAAAACAAACTGAAATCTTTGAGGGGGAAAAATAAAAAATAAAAAACTCACAATAACCTGGTTGCATAAGTGTGCACATCCTTAAACTAATACTTTGTTGAAGTACCTTTTGATTTCATTACAGCACTTAGTCTTTTTGGGTAGGAGTCTATTAGCACGGCACATCTTGACATGGTAATATTTGCCCACTCTTCTTGGCAAAAGCGCTCCAAATCTGTCAGATTGCGAGGACATCTCCTGTGCACAGCCCTCTTCAGATCACCCCACAGATGTTCAATTCGATTCAGGTCTGGGCTCTGGCTGGGCCATTCCAAAACGTTAATCTTCTTCTGGTGAAGCCATGCTTTTGTAGATTTGGATATGTGCTTTGGGTCGTTGTCGTGCTGAAAGGTGAACTTCCTCTTCATCTTCAGCTTTCTAACGGATGCCTGAAGGTTTTGTGCCAAAATTGCCTGGTATTTGGAACTGTTCATAATTCCCTCCACCCTGACTAAGGCCCCGGTTCCAGCTGAAGAAAAACAGCCCCAAAGCATGAAGCTGCCACCACCATGCTTCACTGTGGGTATGGTGTTCCTTGGGTGATGTGCAGTGTTGTTTTTGTGCCAAACATACCTTTTGGAATTATGGCCAAAAAGTTCGACCTAGGTTTCATCAGACCATAACACATTTTCCCATGTGCTTTTGGGGGACTTGATATTTGTTTTTGCAAACTTCAGCCGGGCTTGGATGTTTTTCTTTGTAAGAAAAGGCTTCCGTCTTGCCACCCTACCCCATAGCCCATTCATATGAAGAATACGGGAGATTGTTGTCACATGTAGCACACAGCCAGTACTTGCCAGAAATTCCTGCAGTTCCTTTAATGTTGCTGTAGGCCTCTTGGAAGCCTCCCTGACCA
>JACXGI010012084.1:0-23599 GCA_016801175.1 Esox masquinongy | reverse complement strand
CGTTTAGCACTTATGCTGTACACAACTGGAATAAACTACCAGAAGATCTTAGACGTGCCCCAAACGTATCCATTTTTAAATCCAGGTTAAAAACACTACTCTTTTCACGTGCCTACGACTGAGCACTTAAACTTAACCACACTGTTTAGCCTTATAGCTTCCTATGTTTTTATCCCATTTATAATCTTTTTTTTTTTTTAATCTTTATGTTTTCTTATTGTATTTCTATTATTATGATGTTTTCATTTGTTTTTATGTTATTGTATTTTTATATATTTTATATTTTATTTTTCTTTGTAAAGCACATTGAATTGCTTCGATGTATGAATTGTGCTATATAAATAAACTTGCTTGCTTGCTTGTCTTTTCATCAAGTTTGGAGGGCCGTCCAGTTCTTGGTAATGTCTCTGTTGTGCCATATTTTCCCCACTTGATGATGACTGTCTTCACTGTGTTCAATGGTATATCTAATGCTTTGGAAATTCTTTTGTACCCTTCTCCTGACTGATATCTTTCAACAATGAGATCCCTCTGATGCTTTGGAAGCTCTCTGCTTTTGCTCTGAGATGCAACTAAGAAAATGTCAGGAGCATCCTACTAGAACAGCTGAACTTTATTTGTGATTAATCAGAGTCACTTTAAATGATGGCAGGTGTGTAATGACTTCTATTTAACATGAATGTGATTGGTTAATTCTGAACACAGCCACATCCCCCGTTATAAGAGGGTGTGCACACTTATGCAACCAGGTTATTGTAAAGTTTTTATTTTTCATTTTTCCCCCTCGAAGATTTCAGTTTGTTTTTCAATTGAATTGTTCACATTATAGGTCATATTAAAAGTGGAAAAAGTTCTGACATGATTTATTTTTGTCTCATTCTTTTACATCAGAAAAACCTGGCATTTTAACAGGGGTGTGTAGACTTTTTATATCCACTGTACATACAATAACTAAACTATGACTAGATGCCCTATAAAGTTACAGATATATGATCTTTTCTATGATCTTTTCTGTTTGAATAGCTCTACAGCTTGGTGCTGTAACAGTAGTTTACTATTCTACTATTCTCCCCAGCAGAGATGAAGGATGGGTACTGGCTGGAGAAGGACAACCCGGGTGTTTTCTTGGGTGAAAGACAGGCTCTCAATGAAGACTACAAACACTCTGGCTTTGACCGTGGCCATCTCAACCCCAATGGACACCATGCAGGTAGATCTACATCACAGACCTCTGTTTTGACCCCATTTCATGCAACATTACCATTCTAATGCTGTGAGGTTTGTTTAATTGATCAAATGTGGACTAATTTGGGAAATTTAGGTCAAAGATCAACCCCCGGTATGAATGCAATCCAACCTACACACAATGTTGACTCAAAGTTAACACGCCACTGTTACTTTGTGACAATGCTAATTTCTTGTGATAAATTGCTTGAAGCTATTACATCTCAGCTAGTGACCTCCTCCTTCTCATCCAACTCCTCCTCCCCAAAGTCCCCAGTTGTAACGCCACCTTCACCCTTACCAACGTGGTGCCCCAGAACCCCAAGCTCAACCAGAATGCCTGGGCGCAGCACGAGTCCCAGCTCACCGACCTCTTCAAAGGCCAGTGTGCCCATGTGTATGTGTTGGTCGGAGCCATCCCCTCCCTGGACAACTGGATCGCCAAAAACAACGTCCGGCGCGTCAACGTCCCCGAGTACATCTGGAACGCCTACTGCTGTGTGGACAACAACGGGAAACCCGTCCGTAGTGCTGGCGCCACAGCTCTCAACACCGAGCGGAACCAAGTGGACCAGCATTCACTGCCGGAGCTGAGCAGATTCCTGCAGCAGTACTCGGACGTACCAGTGGGGGAGCTGTTTCACAACAACTGTCAGACAGAGACCCAGTGAGAGCGTACTGGTCCTGGGTTTCTGGTCATGATTTTATAGCGTGAAAGGTGAAAAAGGTTGTTAATGTCATTTAATAGTACCAGTCACCTTTGGCCAAGTTCTGTGGTTTCTACTGTGGAAATGTAATTAAATACTGTGAATTAAAAAGAAATACAAAGAGAAGGTTTATTATTGTTATTTTATTTTTATTTAGAGGGTTTAATATTTTTCATATGACCTCTGTAGGAATACATAACAATAATAATGCAATTAGAAATATTCTCATTTATCTTTTTATACATGACCAAAAACACAAAGTGTAAGGTGTCATTAGATACAGTAACATACCACAACTACGTTTTAAAAAAAGGCAATTGTGAAGACTCCGTGGTGCATTAGATATATTATTGAATCTCTAGGAAACCAGAGTTTAAATAATTTTTCTTTGGACAACAGTTAACATTTCTACACTGGGCCAGCAGAGCTCCAGTCCCACTCCTTCCCTGTAACAGCTCACCAAACAGCAGCTACCCTTCACCAGCAACCCCTGACCTGTAACCTCTGACCTTTTACCCCGAACTTAAGTAATTCACCACCGCTTGAGGTCAGTCGTACTGGGCCATGGGGTGGTCGCTCCACATGGGCAGGTTGGACAGTTTCTGTTCAGTAGCAGGCTCTATGGGCCAGCCCCAAGCCTTGAAGAAGGAAGACAGGTTCTTCATGACGGTAAGGGAGAAGATCTCGGCATACAGGTTCATCTTGCTCTTGTTGTCATTGGGTACGTTCTGCATGGTGTGGTAGGCAGCAAAAACCTTCTTGAAGGCGCCCCAGCCAAACTGGTCCAGGAGCTGGTGGAACGAAGTCAAAGATTACATTCATTTGCTAGTCAACTGAAGACAAAGTTCAGCTGAAATGCGATTTGAGTGAGTACGAATGGGGGGGGGTTGAAACGTCAGCGACACAGGAAGCAATTAGGGTTAACTGACTTGTCAGAGCACAGTTTGAGAGATTTTTAACCTGGCAATCTTAAGGAACTCTGCATATCCTATGACTTCCGATTCAGCCTAAATGCTTACTATGCAGAATGATGCTGCATGAACTATTCTCTGGTACAGTATGACGAATTATCACTCAGAATGGTGTGTTTGTCCTACTTATGGGATTTCACTCTGTCATCTGGGTGTAGGTCTCGGAGCAGTACTTCCTGGTTGAGCGATCTGTGTGTTGAGCAGCAGGGTGTCTCGGTGAGATACGCGTCCAAGGACACGTGTCTCGACCTCAGCCCCTCCCAAACCTGCTCCGGAGTTGTTACGGAGAGGCGAGACCGTCGCCGAAAATTGGACGCGATACATCACGAGGGGTGAAAAATGGGCTAAAACGTGAATATGCAAATGAACGAAAGGGTCTCACACCTGCATGTAGGTCTCCAAGGCAACCCACATGTCCCAGCTGGCCAGGTTCCGGCCTCCTTTAGCATAGTCTCTGGCACGACACTGCCGGTTTTCCAGGCTCATGTTGGGGTGGGCCCGTTCCCGTTTCACGCCCAGCACCTCCTCGTGCACGTACACGGACCACAGGTTGCACGTGCACTCGGTGGTGTGCGACGGGAACTCCCAGGCTGCCCTCTGCTGGTTGTGGCCCAGCTCGTGGATGGCCCCCCAGATGCCGGAGCTGCGGATTGCCACGGGGTCCACCAGGGCCCAGGCGGCGTCGGACTGCATCATGACCGGGTAGCCCGCGTGCATGTAGCCTGCCAGGGGGAGGAGAGACGCAGGAGAGGGTCAGATCACAGCCTGCCCAGTGGCAGGGGAGGAGGTCATACGGTGCGGCCTACTGCTCCAGGTCACTCGGGCGCACAGCACATTTTAACATCAGAAACACAGTAGAAGCTGTAGTATTTGGGTCAGTGTCTTCCAGGTTGAATTCAGCTGCCGCTAGGAGACACTGACCGTGGGAAATCTGGACGTCCACCACAAAACGCTCCTTGCGCGGGAACTTGGCGGGGACTGCAGCCAGGTCAGCGATCCCCCTCATGATGTCGTCCCAGAGCGCCGCCAACAGGTCGGGGCGGTCCACGCCTCGCACAACATCAGAATGGAGAGTTATGATGATGTTCTCGAACTCCAGCTCTGCCCAGGGGGAGGGGGCGTTCCTCAGAATTTCCCATTCAGCAGGTGTGGTCACCCCTGGGGACGGGAGAGAGGTTGGGGGAAAGATTGATTGATCGTGAGGGTACCGAATCAGGAAATCAATCTTATAAGCAGTCAGCAGAGCATAGAGCAGGGGAGCATGAAGGCACTTCATAATGACTACAAACAACATGCATTTGTGACGGATAACATGACCTGACGTTTGACACCTGATCCTACATCACAGCAGAGCTGTTTGACACCTGATCCTACATCACAGCAGAGCTGTTTGACACCTGATCCTGATAAGTAAATGCACATACACTCAGAATTTGACTTAATGGTAGATGGTACAAAAGGTGCTACTAGTGGTAGACAACATGTAAGGACAGAATACACAAACTTGACACACACACACACACATATATAGGATTATCAGTTCTCATAATAGAATAATTTTTCAGCGAGCATGGCTGTTCTAGTCTTATTCCTGTTTGTATTCTGCAGATGTGTCTGGCAGACAAAGACTGGGTCATTTGTGGTCTCTTTAATCCCTGGCAGACATCATCATCATACATTCAAAATGGCAACATAGAGCACGAAGCAGCCCAATGATGTATTAGGAATACATGAATGGCATATCAGAATACATGAATACAATTTCAGGAAATGAATAAAGCCTCTGCTGATTTACAAGAAACTGGGTACAAACAGAGGCTAAACGTTTTTGGTTTTTAACCTGGGATAAAAATACATATTATAGGACATAGCTGAACATAAGGGAATTGGATTTTAATGGAGTTACACAGCATTGTTTCATTTATTGACATCTTTCCCTTTTTCAAGGCCGCGCTCAGTTACCAAATGTAGTGAATAGAAATGCTATGATTACGCAGCGTATGTGATCACTTTTCAGAGAGGTGTGTTTTTTCTATATAGCCCATTTCCATCCGAATGTTCCAAAACATTGCGTCCTGTACGAAACGTTCCAAAGGCTGGTTTCATTTAAGTGTCTCGGTGACGGTTTTCACCAGGAGCCCATTCTGAACGGCGGATACAGGAGGTGCATGCCTTCTAAAGCCTTATAACACAGCTACTGGGCATTAATACACCTGTTATAAGCCATCACGCCAACTCGTAAGTTCGTAATTAGTTTGAACACATTCGTTTCACACAGACAGCAGGTTTACCTCAAAAAAGCGAGCAAAGCTGAGGCCGAAGCTGCCCCCCCACCTCCTCCCCACCTCCTCCCACCTCCCCGACCCCAAACTCCCACCAACCTACCGGACTTATAGTAGGGGGCCGGCACGACCTGCTGAAAGATCACCTCCACTCCATCTACCTGGGTGTTGGGAGGCGCGATCAGGTAGAGGAGGCCACCCCACAGGTTGCACACCTGCATCATCTGGGAGTCGATGGGAAAACGCTCGTGGACCACCGGTGCCCTCCGCAGCTCACCGGCGCCGCCGATGTTGTCGGTCTGACAGCCTATCTGGACCTGCCGGTGACGTCAGTCGATCAAACGACAAATCAATCGCTGCGACCTTGAAACACACCGACATCAAAACGCCGGGTCGACGTTTCTTTCTCGTTTAAAGACAGAGAACATGAAAGCAGTATGCGGCGGCGGTGATCGGGTACCTGCCAGCCTTTCCCGATGATTTCCTGCGGCATGGCCATATGGGTCTTCATCCCAGGGGACAGGTACATGCCTGTGCTGAGCCACTGCGCCCCTCCTGAAACACAGTGCCCGTGGGGGGTTACATTCGCTCAGCAAGGCACGGGGAGGTGTGCTACAGGCTGTTCTAAAAGCAACACAGTGCCTGGACACAGCTCTTAGTCCTGGTATATCTGTTACATACCACAAACCCGAGAGGTGCCTTCTTGCTTGTACCGGTTACCAGCGCAGATGATACCCAAAGTAGTATTACTTTTTTCTTATTCTTTTAGATGGATTAGATCCGATTCAACATTATTGTCATTGAACAAGTACAGGTACAACGAAATGCAGTTAGCAGCTAACCAGATGTGCAAATAAAAGGGAGCAGAAAATGTACAGGTATTAGGTATATGTATATTACAAGTGGAATGTAAAGATGTGCAATGAAGGCAAATGCAGTACAAATGGCAATATTAAATGTGCAATTAACGCAAATAGAGGAGGGCAGAAAATGTATTAAGTATTAAGTATAGAGTATGTTACAAGTGGGATAATAGTTGTTCGGGTACAGATGGTAATTCTAAATGGCATTCTAGATGTGCAATCGAGGCAAATTGAAGGAGTAAGGTAGCATATGCCACCGGGATGCAGAGATAGCAGCAATGAGGTCCCTGAGGTAGACATGCATATGTAACAACTGTAAAAATGCAAGTACGATGGCAATTCTAAATGTGCAATGAAGGCAAATTGAATGTGCAAGGTGGCATGTGCAACTGAAATGCAGGGATAGCAGCAGTGAGGTTTGAGGTAGACACGTACCTGTAACAACTGAAAAGGTCTATTATCAGACTTTGCAAGGCTGTGTCAGAGTAGTACAAAGGGAGTAGTGCAACAAGGTCGGTAGGGGGTATGGTTTTTAGGTTTTAAACACATGGTTCATAAGCCAAATTATGAAGAAGGTGAATCGAATTCTGAATGCTTACTGGCTGATAGCGTGTTATAATAGACCACGGGTATGACTTCACTTTTTACCGCTATAATTGCATTGGTAACTGGTTTAAAATAGCAATAAGGCATCTCGGCACTTACTGTTGATGCGTCGGACCTTAACTACAGCTCCTAGCCATGGTATATTGGCCATATACAACACTATCATTCCTTATCGCTAATTCACATGAACCTATGAACTTCCACATAATCACTACTCTGTACGTTATACTATTTTTGCGATCGGTCCCTGAGCCGAACCATTAACATCCCCATGGCCTACAGGAAGAAGCGGACCGACTCACCTGTTGCGCTGCAGCTGATCAAGACCCTGTGATTCGGCCAGACGGGTTTAAAGCTCAGGTCCTTGAACAGGTAAGGCAACAGGGCGTCTGGGTCCTGGCACGCCTTGTATACCTCCGGGCCCACGCTGAGCAGCAGGTGGTCTTTGGCATTATTCACCGGGCTGGCGTGGTCCACCTGGGGGATGCCCGTCTCCTTCAGGACGTTGGTGAGCATGGCCACCACTGAGGTGTACGAGGCACTGTCATGCGCCCGCATCTTCAGGTAGTTGGAGCAGTCGCCGCCGAGCTTCTTCAGACGTGTCTCCTCCTGCCCGGTCAGCGCCTCGCCGTTGGCCACGTGACCGGCGAAGCGGTGCAGCAGGTGACGGAAGTGATACCCCTCGGAGACGTTCTGGCCCGGGACCGGGGCTTTGATGCGACCGGCTTCCAGGGTGCTCCCCAGCAGGCTGAGACCCATCCTGTTGAGGATGCGGTTGCCCGCGTACTCCGTCATGGGGTTCAGGCCCGGGTGGGTCTGGGCCCAGTACCAGGCGTGCCCCCCGATTAGCAGGCCTCCACCCTCGGCCACGAAGTCCTGGATGTTCTCGGCGTTGTCGCCGCTGTAGCAGGTGCCGACGTAGACGCTGAGGTCGGATTTGAAGCCGGTCTTCTGGCAGGGCAGACCCGACCGGCTCAGCACGGGGAAGGCGAAGTCCAGCTGTGGCAGGATGCCAACCGGGCCATTGCGGCCCTCGTCCAACCAGCGGAGGGCATTGATCCAGAAGGGGGCCATTTGCTCATGGCCCATGTATCCTTCATGGGTGACCACGATGACTCTGCCCTGGCCATAGTACGCTCCGGCCAAGAAAGCCCGGCCGTCCGGTGTGGCGCCGATGGGGAACGCCAGAGGGCCGTGCACCAGAACCTCGGAGGGGATAGCCCCGCAACGGATTTCAAACTCCGACACGCCCTGGAGAAGGAACTCCAGGTCGTCCTTGAAGTCCTTGCCTATCCTGGGGACAGGAGAGAGAAGGGAGTGTAGAATTGGACAGGAGAACTGAGGCATTCACTCACACTAGATAGGGAAAATGTGTAAGTATTTATGGTTATGAAATAGTAGTGGTAGGCAGTACTTTTAGATGGACAGTTGCTTAGTTATAGGGGTTAATGATGAGGCGGTTTGTAGGTTATTGCAGTGGGATAAAGTGAGCTAGTATAATAGTAGTAGAGTCTCTACTACAGCATTGTAAGACGTAAGGCTTTTAAGCTTGCAAAATGTTTCAGCAGAACAGTTCTGAGGCAGTTTTCAACAGCCTAATGAACGTCGGGTTGTGTCTGTCTGCAAATATCCATGTGGATTTTACAGCTGTATCATTAACGGTTCAGGAGCAGCCCAACATGGAAGCTTGAGGAAGGTGGCAATGCATGGAATTCTCCTGAATTACATTATTTCATCTTCTAAATGAGTTGGTTTGCTAACATTTTCCTTGGCTGAAATATGACATTTTCACCTGCCCTGCTTTAGGCAACATTTAGATAAGGTTGAAGTGATCACATGACCAGTTCAAGGAAGGGCATATTCTTGGCCATACATGGAGACTGCACAACCAGTTTTACAAGGTTTACTTCAGATACACCTTAATGGATTTTCTTGTGATTTTGTGTAAACGCTTTGATAATTCAGTAATAACACAACTGTCATCTGACATTTGTTTGGGTTTAGTGATGCTGTTATAGTGAGCTGGATGACACGTGACATTCAGTCTTACAATGCCTTACGATAACTTCTGTTACCTCCAAGACATGCTAACTTTTCACCAAGTTAAAACAGTGGATGTTATTTTGTCATGCCTCAGGATAATCTGTAATCACGGTCAAATCAGCACTTGCTATGAATATTGGATAAAATAGTAAATATTATTGCTTATATTTTTCTGTTTAAGGACTTATTTTATTACATGCTAAATTCACCAGGTTAGTAGACTGACAACAGAGTCTTATTTACAGGAAGATCCGGGTTGCAATAAGGGTTTATCTACTTTACTTAACCTGTTTTGAAAAGAAGAACACATTTTTTTGAGAGAGACATGGCAATATCTCTGGTCCAAAATACCCCCAATCATACATTTGAGTTTTACAACAGTTGTTCGAAAGGCTATGCCAACCACTCCTCATTCCTCTGTGAAGTACCCAAAACTTACGGCACCGACAGCCAGCTGGAAGGGATCTGTGGAGGCACAGGGAAAGTGCCTAGCTCCCCGGGTTGATCAGAGAAGTAGATCCCGGCCACACTGGACACCTTGTTCGCTGGGAAATCCAGCAGGGTGTTCTGGCCCGGGTTCTGTTTCGACCAGCTCCACGCCTGTCCGGCAATCAGCAGCCCGCCCTTTGTCATCTTCAGGAAAGCCACCATCTCCTTGACGTCGGGGCCCACGCTGTAAGCGTCGGTCACGTACACCCCATGGTCCTTGCTGAAGCCGCCCACCTCGGGCCGGAGGCTGGAGCCGCTCAGGGCGTCGGCCAGGCCCTTACAGCCCGGATGGACGACCACCCTGGTGCTGGAGCACGGGGAACCGGTCAGCCAGGTCAGGGCGTTCTCCGTCAGGGCTGGGAAGGCGGTGAGGTAGGCCTCGTGGCCCAGCACCACCAGCCGGCCGTCACCGTAGAAGGAGGCGGCCATCAGGACCTGTCCCCGGGCGTTCATGGCCAGTGGGAAGGCGTCGTGGCCGATCAGTACCAGGTCGCTGGGTACGTTTGGCCCGCTGAGGTCCAGTTGCTGGACACCCCTCATCAGGCTAGTGTAGGCCTCGTGGATTTTATTTTCCGTCATGGCTTAGTGGCAATGTAGGCTGACAATCCTGCTGGTAATGGAGGGGAAAAAAGGGTCAAATGACAGACCTGTATAAGCACTAATGATAAGTGCTTTTCAAGGACCCAAAGTTGTACCAGAGATTGAAAGTCCATGAGGGTGCCTCTTCAAGCTGATGCTGTGACAAAAACAACCGTAAATAAATTAGAATAAAGTGCCTTCATAACCTTACCTAGATACAAGGCAGAACAGCCGGAGATATCAGAGAAATAATCAGGAAATCAGACAGTGGAGTTCAGCGCAAGCAGAGCTGAAAATATACAACTAAGCATTACTACCAGCGAGAGCACAGCCCGAAACAATAGAACATAGGAAGAGATCATCGGGAAACAGCAAAACAAGAAGAGGGAGGGGCACGTAACTTGCCAATGATTGGCCGCTGTGATCTTAGCAGAGGAAGGGCAAAAAGGGAGGAACCTGTCAACAGTGAGTCTGTATGAATAGCTGATCACAGGGCAATCACGTGGGTGGAGTCAGTTTACCTGAGGCTGTATTCACAAGCCACAGCCTGGAACTGGCTCTTAACCACGCATGACCACATTAGCATGACAATTGTCCTTACTCATACCTGGCTAGTGTCTGTCTACCTCCACCTCACACAGGTGGAGCCGGTATACCAGAAGGGCAGTTAAAATACCCCTGCTTGCCAAACAAAATAGGACGGCTAAACAGACAAGATAAACCGCATGCCAATACTAAAAAAAGACAGCGAGTGTCATTTCGTATGCTGAATACACCCACTCCCAGTTTAAAGGCTGTGACTAAAGTGATAAAAAGAAAGAATATCTGATATCTGAAGTTTCTTAATATTGGTAGCTAACGCCATCTTCCAGCTATGTTATGAAATGCATTGTATCCCTCCTATTGAGACATTTGTTTGTTGTTTCGCTCACAGACTATGCAGCCGGCTGGTAGCTGTTAGCATTTCACTAATAGACGGAGGAAAATACAGCATGCAGACACTGCACTTGTGTGATGTCACTGGGAAGACAAATTGCACCTACCTGATGTCCCAGGTGTAAATAAGTCCCTGATTAGTGGGTTGCAATGAAACTGTGGAGCGGAACCGGCTTCGAGGGCCAGAGTTGCATAACCCTGGTTTAGAGTTTGCAAACAGAGATCTCAGTCTCAAAATCGTTTCTGGCAGGGACGGGGCTTTTCTTATTGATGTATATAAATGTAATAACCGTCTCTGACAAAATGACCAAAACTTTAAAAGAAAGAAAAGTAACCCATTTTTTCATGTGGCCTCTTCTTGTAATGTGATCCCCAAACAGGTTGAATGTGATCCCCAAACTGGTTTTCCTCTATTTTTAATTACAGAGCATCACTATTTGTAATGCAATTATACTTGCCATTGAGTATAATAATTATATTTATCTTGTGGACAAAGTTGTTGAGTGCAGATGACATCTTAAAATATTTTCTTAGTCCCACTACCTGGGAAAGAAATGATTTCTAACAACTTTATTGACAGCAAAGAACAAATTCAAACCCTGGATGTTAAGTAGAGTCCATAGAGATAAACACTTACCTGTTTTTAAATGAAATGTGTTTTTCGTTTCGCATAGCCCTAATGAGTTTTGCTATAATAAAATTTTCTGTAAGCCTATGTAATGTTCCGCAACTAAAGATAACTAATATGTAGTTACCTAAGTTGCAGTGAAATACCAGCAACACCACACCAAAATGAATCAATAAAATTGAAGAAACCTAGGGGAGCAAGACTCTGGGGGGTGACCAGTATACTTCTGGATTTGCTAGATGAAGATTATATGAGTACATCAATGTTTTTGCTTGTTCAGATAAATAGCAGGTCAGTAAATGTACATGGTCCGTGTCCAGAGACTTTATGCAGGATCCAGTTCAGCTGCACAACCAGGTGGACAAGGATAGGGACGACCAGGTGGACAAGGACAGGGATGACCAGGATGATAAAGACAGGGATGACCAGGAGGACAAAGACAGGGATGACCAGGTGGACAAGGACAAGGATGACCAGGTGGACAGGGACAAGGATGACCAGGTGGACAGGGACAGGGATAACTAGGAGGACAAGGACAGGGACGACCAGGTGTACAAGGACAGGGACGACCAGGAGGACAAGGACAGGGATGACCAGGAGGACAAGGACAGGGATGACCAGGTGGACAAGGACAGGGACAACAAGGAGGACAGGGACAACCAGGTGGGCAAGGACAGTGACAGCAGGAATCCTTAGGCATCAACTAGATCTGCAATGTGATCAGGCAGACTTTGGACATAGACAGCTATGAGTTGGCCAAGTAGTCCTGAGGCACAGTCCAAAGGCTCACGTCCTCCAAAGGTTCAACAGGATGCCACAACAATTAGAGAACAATCCTTGGATCCAAAAGGATACCTCAGCACAAGATTCAGACTGATCCTGGTCCCAAGTTACATAAAATATGACTTGGGACATATACAGAAACTATTGTTGAAACTATAGTCCCCCTGGCACAATACTAAAACTAGATACATGGGTTTTCTGCTCTCTAATGTTCCACAGTGAAACATTTTTTAAAAGTACCAGTAATTAAACAACGTATCAAAACATTTTTGAGTAATATCACAGACGGATAAAAATAAGTCCAAAAACCGTTGACCCCAGAATAGGATTCGGAACCATATAGCCAGAAATAAGTAGGAGATTAATTTTTCTAAACGAAATTGTTTTTGTGACGGACCAATGAAAGTTACCAAGCGTTGCAATGCTAGCTCGTTAGCTAACTAAAGTACAAAGCTAACACACTCTAGCTTGGGTTCTAGCGGACAGTTAACTTTGCAAAGTTAGCTAATTAACTAGTTTGTGTTTTGGCTAAAATAATTTCCCTTGACACTAAAGTACGTTTGACCTTACGTCTAGAAATGCTGTGGAGCGATTTACCTTACTTGGTTAATTCAAGTTCTCAAGCAATGTTATGGACACATTAAATAGTTGTTGGTTCATATCTTGTATTTTATGCATGAAGATGCAGCAGTGTTTACTGGTCAGTGAATCCGTCGCTCGTGTCCCACTAGCCGATGGCCGAGCCGTGATCCTAGGTCATGGTCCAGAGACTGGGGTAGTTGACAAGGAGTGTTCCCGACACCAGGGTAAGACGTCTGGCCAGCTGCAGTAGATGCTACGTATATACTATTTATTGTAATATTTCAGCTTCCTGCTTCTAAATGTTCCAGTTCTTCATCTCCCTTCACGAATTTAAAGATGAAGCTCGCTGATTTTTATATTTGGCCTTTCACAGCCCATGAGAAAATGCAACATGAGAATTTGTCCAAGCGGTATTGTAAACATTTATTTATGTCAGAGTTCAGCACATTAAAAAAATGTGTGCTTTTTCTAATGTTAAAAAAAATGTGCTTGAGACATTATTTACAATGACATGGGTTTGTTGGAGAGTGTTGGGAGTGTTTTATAACATGCCTTAGACACAGTAGTGTCTGGGATCTGGCATGTGACAAATGGTCAAACTGACCCATCAAAATCTACACTCCCCTCCCAGATTTCACTGTGTGACAGTTGTCGCTGGAAACTCCCTCCCGCCATCAAAACTCAACTTCACCATATTATGATGGAGTGCTGCGTAGACTAATTGAGCGCAGTTTGGAGTTCTGACAAAAACCATGTATTTCCACACCCAAAGTATAGCCTTAATGTACATGTGACATCACAACTGACACTTCTCATATTGCTTCTATTGAAACTGATGGCCTGTTATGTGGACAAGCAGGTATTTGTGACGCAGGTAAGAAATTATTACATTGTGCCTACTATTGAGTCCCCCTCTGTCTTTTAGTTTTGCACAGATACTACCTCTTAACCTTTCTGCTGTTTTAACTAGAAATGGTTTTCCTGTCCAGCTTGGTCCCAGACCCTGTTCCTTGGACAGTTGAGAGTCTTGGAAGAGGTCAGTCTGGAAGGCTGACACATGACAGCACCCTGTTCCCGGTCAAGCAGGGCCACCCCTTCAGAGTACAGTTCTCTGCTTCCAATGGAACATCCTCTTCTTCTGCCCCGAAGGGGAAAGATGTACAACAGTTAAAAGCATTGGACAAGACAAGAAGGAGGAAAAAAAGACAGGTGGGAAGGTTCACAGTCCAGGTCCCAAACGCAGCATCCAAGACATTTTCATTTCTTCTCCCAAGAAGGTATGAGAAAATGTGTTAATCTTCTATGCATTGTTCAACCCCGTTTCCAAAAAAGTTGGGATGCTGCATAAAATGCAAAAAAAATGCAGAATTCAATGAAGTGCAAATCATTTATCCCTATATTCAATTGAAAATGGTACAAAGACAACATATCAAATGTTGAAACTGAGAAATGTTATTGTTTTTGGAAAAGTGCATGCCCATTTTGAATTTGATGCCAGCAACATGTTTCATAAAAGTTGGGACACGGGCATCTTTACCACTGTTTTGCATCACCTCTTTTAACAATACTCTGTAAGTGTTTGGGAACTGAGGAGACGAACTGCTGTAGTTCTGAAAGTGAAATATATTCCCATTTTTGCTTGATATAGGAGTTCAGCTGCTCAACAGTTTGGGGTCTCCTTTGTCGTATTTTTCGTTTCATAATGCGCCAAATGTTTTCAATGGGTGACAGGTCTGGACTGCAGGCAGGCCAGTTTAGCACCCAGACTCTTACTAGAGAGCCATGCTGTTGTAATACGTGCAGAATGTGTTTTGGCATTGTCTTGCTGAAATAAGCAAGGCCTTCCCTGAAAAAATGTTATTCTTACATTTTTTGCCTATGTAGTCTTTCAGAGTGGTGAACCTCTCTCCATCTTTACTTCTGAAAGACTCATCCTCTCTGGGATGCTCTTTTTATACCCAATCATGTTACTGACCTTTTGCCAATTAACCTAATTAGTTGTGAGATGTTCCACAAGGTTTTCTTTTTAGCATTACACAACATTTCCAGTCTTTTGTTGCCCCTGTCCTGGCTTTTTTTAAAACGTGTTGCTGGCATCAAATGCAAAGTGGGCATATATTTTTCAAGAAACAATAACATTTCTCAGTTTCAACATTTGATATGTTGTCTTTGTATTATTTTCTATTGAATATGGGGTTTAAATGATTAGCACATCATTGCATTCTGTTTTTTCTTTACATTTTCCACAGCGTCCCAACTTTTCTGGAAACAGGGTGGTATTGTATTTTACTATTTGACTGTGGGAAATGCGAGTTAGAGCAGATCCCGAGTTCACCGCCTCTTACTGTTGGATAAGTTGACCTTGTTCCAGTAGACTCCAGTTGAAAGGTTGGTTATGGTGAAGTGCATAGCTCTTAAAAACACCTCATGTAAAAGAGGGTCTAATGCCTAGGAATCCTAAAAGAAAGCAGTCTGCTCTCACAAATGACAGTGAAAAAGCATAACACTTTTGGAAATAAGATATTCTCTTAAACACTTAATTATTTCTTTGTACATTCATAACTGTGGTTCATAAATGTATTGTTAAAGGTAGGTTATCACCCCCTTCTCCGCCAAAGGGAAGAGAATTGTCTTTCCCTTCCATGTGCACATGCAGAACAGGGAGAGACTGAATTATTATTTTTTTTTCACCAATTAAGACTGCGTGGTCTAACTGCAATCGCAAATGAAGCAGGCATACCAGTACTTCTGTACATCTGATCAAATGAAGCAGGCATACCAGTACTTCTGTACATCTGATCAAATGAAGCAGGCGTACCAGTACTTCTGTACATCTGATCAAATGAAGCAGGCATACCAGTACTTCTGTACATCTGATCAAATGAAGCAGGCGTACCAGTACTTCTGTACATCTGATCAAATGAAGCAGGCGTACCAGTACTCTGTACATCTGATCAAATGAAGCAGGCGTACCAGTACTCTGTACATCTGATCAAATGAAGCAGGCGTACCAGTACTCTGTACATCTGATCAAATGAAGCAGGCGTACCAGTACTTCTGTACATCTGATCAAATGAAGCAGGCGTACCAGTACTTCTGTACATCTGATCAAATGAAGCAGGCGTACCAGTACTTCTGTACATCTGATCAAATGAAGCAGGCATACCAGTACTTCTGTACATCTGATCAAATCAAGCAGGCACACCAGTACTTCTGTACATCTGATCAAATGAAGCAGGCATACCAGTACTTCTGTATGTCTGATCAACTGAAGATACTGGCCACTGCCACTGGACCTATCCAAGGAGACAGATGCCCATTAGGCAAACATGCAGCCTCACTCCATTCCTCACTTCCTCAAAAGTTGCCACTCACAAAGGGCAGTGTCGGCAAACAGATGGTGAAGTAACTACGTTTGCAGTTTCATCTTTCTCCACGGGTACGGCAATATTGTGTGTTTATATCATTTAGAATGTAGGACAGCGGAACAAGTGCATCCAACAAATCTGTTAGTAAAGTACATCATTATTGTGGTGACTATCAAACCTGACGTTATCAGAATGTGATTCAGGGGCCCTGGTCTTCTGGTACTGGTCTGCTCTCGGTCTGTCTCTTGACCAACTTCTGACTTATCCCCTTGCTCAAAATAATAAACCTTTTTTTTAGTAATCATATGTTGTGTTTTAATTTATTTAAACAGACGGGCCTTTGAAAAACCCATGAGTTCACTCATTTAGAAATGAGACATTTTGACTGAATACTAATTATATAAATAAATAATAGAATATATTAATTTAGTAGTAAGTAAAGTCACATGTTTTAAGTTGACTGAGGATCTTAGAACAATTCTAGTGGTGACTCATTTATTTTTGTTAAGAAACAATTTTTTTCAGCAATGAATGATAATCGTCACTTACACGCCGATAACACCAGCATGTGGTTTGTACTTCACATTTAATTCTGTATATATATACTTCGTGTTTTGTCACGGTGAATCCACTGAGAACTTCCACATACCCGTATTTCCCTTTTTGTTTTTCATTCAGGCATCCGAGAGGCCACAACGTGCCCAGATGGACCCGCAGGAGAAGCGTCGGCGGACCAGTGAGTTTTGAGGAGGCAGACGAGGCCGAGAGGCTAGCTGAGGAGAAGCTCCGACTGCCCCAGGAGGTGGCAGAGGAGGCGTTGGGGGCTGGCACAGGCAGTCTCCGACAGCTCCGGGAGATGGCGTCGGAGGCCGGCACTGGGAGTCTCCGACAGCTCCAGGAGATGGCAGAGGAGGCGTCGGAGGCCGACACAGGGAGTCTCCGACAGCGACAGACATCCTCCTCAGCCTGTCCTCAAAGCCACCGGCAGCAGATTGGAAACCTGATGCTCTACACAAATACTGGCAACACTGAAACAGTAAGTTGAGAGCCATAGGTAACTTTGTACAAATGAATATGGGCTTTCCATGACAGTCTTTTGATTTGTTTGCGTAAGGACAAAAATATTAGTGTGACTTTAGTTTCCATCCAAATGTGACTATGATTTATGCCTACTGGGTTTTTCCCCCAAAAAACTTTATTTTAACAGGGAAAACAGACTGAGACCTGGATCTCTTTTACTTCTGTGTAAACATGTTGACATGTACAGTTTCAGGCACAAAAAAACATTTAGAAAAAGAAAATTTTACAACATACAAAACAAAGACACAATTCAACAGAAACAATCACAGACGACATCATATTGAACCTCCATAACATTTTTAAAATGGGCAAGGGACACCAGAGTGTCTAACTTAAGCTGGATCTGCGGTTTGTTCCCTAAATAAGGAGCAGTGGAACTGAAGGCAGTCCAACTCTATGGAGATGTAATCCATGTCTGTGATCTGGTTTTGAAATTAGCAGGTCTAATGCAAATTAAAGATGACACATATGGAGGTTGTTTTAAAAGAAGGGCTTTGTAAATAAACTAGAGAGCATGTTGCTCTTGCCTCACAGATAGAGAGGCCTAACCCAGATGTTGATATAGAATACAGTGATGAGTTCTGTAACTACCAGATGTGATAAACCTGGCGTGCACAATGGTAAATAGCATCCAGTGGTTTTAATGTGTTTGCCGAAGCTTGCATATAGATAATATCACCATAATCTAAAGCGGACTTAAAAGTAGCCTGCACAATTTGTTTATTTTCTATTTACAAAGGACAGACAAGCCCTGTTTCTGTAAAGGAACCCTATCTTGAATTTTAACTTTTTTTTTTTTTTTTAACTTAAGCCCCGAATGTATTGTGATCCTAGCGACGCCTCTGGCTATAGCCCCATGTGATTGAGTTGGAATGATGAAGAATGAGGACGAGGCTTACTGAATGAGAGCAGAAGTGTAATTTGGGCGGTTTAATTAATGTGTTATGAAAACTTGGAAATTTTATAATCTCAACTTGTGAGCAATTCCAACAGTGAGTAGCCTTCAATTTACAACGTGTAGTTTACAATTGCAAACCAAACCCAGCGAATGGACGCGTCTTCACAATTGCAGATGCTGCAAATTTGTTTCTATAACGATTATCTCACAAATGACAAAAATGGCTGCATAGCCTAAGACTGACATACTGATAAAAAAAAAAGGAGGCAGGTTGTATTGGCATTGGCTCGTCCAAACCATTTCTCTTGCAAGTGAATTTTAAAACACAGAGATGTCCTGCATGCTGTTCACCAACAACCAGCTGTTTGATTTTTAGCTTTCGTGCTGTCAGTTGCAGCCTTCCCAAATGACCCAACTATTGGCTCGAATCATGTGATAAAACAAAATCTACAGCACCACAAAATGAATATCAACTACAGTTACTTGGCAGGTTATTAATACGTTTGTCTAGTAGGCCAGAGGAAAGACAAATAATCAACAGGCTTTGGGGGAAAAAGCATTTTCACAGGCAGCCCAACTAATTTGCATTTTTATCAATCACATTAGATCCAGTTGCACCAAATACCTCCATTTGTGTGTATGTATTTATTGTCAGATGTTTATTATGGGTTTCATTTGCTGCTGTGCTGCAAAATAAATTGCACTTTAGGGAGATGAAAGGAATTTACTTTGCTACTCCAGCCATGATTTGTTTTGCACACTGGCTCACGCCTATTTGTTCACATAACCCGATAAACACTAGAGATGGATGGCAGTTAGCAGATTCTCTCTTCTTATATCCCATATTTATTCTCCTAGTCCTTTTCTGCCCAAATTCAGGTTTCTGTCTCTTTCAAACAGATACTTTCCTGAACTCTTCAGTGTCCTGTGATGTATGAGGGGTTTTGTTTTCTCTGCCTCACCTTTCTCTCCCTCTCTCGGTTTCCTTCTCTTTCTCTCTCCAAACCTATGCCCCCCCTCGTACTGATGGCTGTAGGAGCAGAGTCCACAGTCTGACTCTGTGTTAGCCTCATCTAGAAAACGACATAGTTGTGAGTTGATGAGAGATGTCCCAGAGCATAATTAGTGAATCAGCCTTAACGTGGTTGCAGCTGATTTACCACGTGGTGGTTTCCTGAGGCTGCAGAGACAGTGGGCAAATTAAACCCCGGTCAGGTTTGGATAGCTGGGCCTTTTTCTCCCCATGGGGACCTGGGAAATGGGCTGCTTGGCAGGGCTGTTGTAACTCTCCCACCAAGCGGGTCTGTCAGCGAAATATTTTGCCTATCAGATGAATCCGAGATAGTAGGGAAATAAACAACGTGAGAGGCCGAGCTGTGCTGCTAAATGCTGCAATGATCAGCAAGAAGCTCACGGAGCGCAAACCCTGAGGGGCCCCGAGACGTGATGACAAACAGGACTCTGCCTATCTCAGCTGCCGTGCCTCACTCCACCCACTCTGCTGCCATGCCTTTCTCCACCCACTCTGCTGCCATGCCTTTCTCCACCCACTCTGCTGCCGTGCCTCACTCCACCCACTCTGCTGCCATGCCTCACTCCACCCACTCTGCTGCCGTGCCTCACTCCACCCACTCTGCTGCCGTGCCTCACTCCACCCACTCTGCTGCCGTGCCTCACTCCACCCACTCTGCTGCCATGCCTTTCTCCACCCACTCTGCTTCACCCAGCCACTTCTCATTCTCCCATCTCTCTCGCTACTCCCGTTGTTCACTCAGGAATGAAGGACTCGTATAAGTGGACTGACTAGCCAAAACATACAAGACAACGTTTCATACTATTTAACAAAGTGTGTGTTAAAGTGTCACCTGTATGTGTAGGGTGCATGGAAATGACTCCGTACAGTTGGCTTCAGCACATTCAGAATGGAAACAAGGTTACTGATTGGTAACGGTTATGTGTAATGTTTTTTCTGTCATTGGAACTCAACTGTAAGACCTCCCCAAGGAGGTGAGAGTAGGGGAGATACAACTCCAGCATAAATACACACTTTACATATGTATACACAAAATACATATGTACAAATACCAAGCTTACACATTATGACAATGTGAATGTTGACTTTCATTAAAACCTCAGAGGAGGTGACTAAGTTTCATTGAATAATTTGAGTTGGACTGAGTTTAATTCATTTGATTTTAGTTCAGGGGTTTAGTGGAGTTGAGTTGAATATTGAGGGATTTGTGTCTCTCTCCCCCCTCAGGTACAATGAAGAGGATCAGAGTAGCTACTCTGTGCTGGATCACATCCGTCAGTTCTCTGACCTGTGGAAGATGGAGGACAGTGAGATCAGTGACAGGGACAGCACCGTCACTCCCCCAGCCTGTCGGAAGCTGTCAAACAGCCCCTGTACATTAAATCCAAGTTCCAGGTAAGTGTCTATGATTGTAACACCCTTAAAACCATAGAAAAACGTGGGTGTGTGGGTGGGTGTGTGGGTGGGTGGGTGCAGTGTGTATATGGGAGTAACTCCATTCTCCTCCCTCTCCCCAGGCATATGCCATGAAGCTTTCTCTGGCTGACAAGGACACACTCCACCCAGCCAATCACACGCCAGCCACCATTTGTCACAGCCTGGCCTGGGCCGCTGCCAAGTCCAGCGCCATCCAGTCCCTCAGTCACATGATACTCTGACCCCGCCCCCACTTTCTGACCCTGGCCTATCAAACTGGGAGGCCTCGTGGGCCAGCAGCGTGGCACCTGGCCCATCAGCCTGCCGGGCAGAACCATGGCCCATCAGCCTGCTGAGCAGAACCATGGCCCATCAGCCTGCCGGGCAGAACCATGGCCCATCAGCCTGCCGGGCAGAACCACGGCCCATCAGCCTGCCGGGCAGAACCACGGCCCATCAGCCTGCCGGGCAGAACTACGGCCCATCAGCCTGCCGGGCAGAACTACGGCCCATCAGCCTGCCGGGCAGAACCACGGCCCATCAGACCTCTGGGCAGAACCACGGCCCATCAGACCTCAGGGCAGAACCATGGCTCATCAGCCTGCCGAGCAGAACCATGGCCCATCAGCCTGCTGAGCGGAATGCCTTACATTTGAGCAGGGTCACTGTCCACACAGAGCCAACCATCCAACCCCTCCAAGAGATCAAATGAAACGTCCTACCTTAAATTGATTGTTTAATATCGACAAGAATGATGACGATAGTATGTACTGATTGTTATGAGGATGGGTGGGTGATAATAGTTGTATTAATTCAGAGTTTCTTTGTTTTGCACGGAAGTGTCATGCAGCTGGCGGAGAGGGATGATGCAGGTGACGTTGTGACATTGTGAGGTTACATTGCTATAGCATGTCCTGTGTCCACTCAGTGGGAACAGCTGCAGTCTTCATTTATGTGAGGCTGGTTGTGTTTTAGCGAACGCAGTCAACCATAGTTTGATGTGTGCACGGTACAAATTCCTCTTAACCCCACCTAGCTCCTCTTAGAATCACATAGCCCTAACTAGACCTATGTTGACACATACAGCTACTTAACCCCTCACAGACTCAGCTATAGCTACTTAACCCCTCACAGACTCAGCTATAGCTACTTAACCCCTCACAGACACACCTATAGCTACTTAACCCCTCACAGACACACCTGTAGCTACTTAACCCCTCACAGACACCTATAGCTACTTAACCCCTCACAGACTCAGCTATAGCTACTTAACCCCTCACAGACTCAGCTATAGCTACTTAACCACTCACAGACTCAGCTATAGCTACTTAACCACTCACAGACACACCTATAGCTACTTAACCACTCACAAACACACCTATAGCTACTTAACCCCTCACAAACACACCTATAGCTACCTAACCACTCACAGACACACCTATAGCTACTTAACCCCTCACAGACACACCTATAGCTACCTAACTCCTCACAGACACACCTATAGCCAGTGATGGCCTTTCGAGGCTTCATTACCGTTCTTCTAGCAACAGGATATTATGCTAACAGTGCCAACTCAGATTTTCTTTTTCAAAATAAAAGCCATCATTGAAATATATAAGGTAATATAGTTAACAATCTAGGGTGAACATTTTATGTTTAATATCCGTTCCAATTTTATTCTTGTCTGTTCTTTTTTCAGACTAGATTGTTAACTATATTGCCTTATACATTTCAATGATGGCTTTTATTGTGATAAAGAAAATCTGAGTGCTGCCAGCATAATATCCTACTGCTAAAATAACACTGATGAATCCTTGAATGGCCATCACTACCTTTAGCTACCTAACCCTTCACAGACACACCTACAGCTACCTAACCTCTCAGACACACCTACAGCTATCAAACCCCTCAGACACACCTAGAGCTACATAACCCTTCACAGACACAGGCTGGTACATAGAAGCAGAGTGTGGATTAGTCCAAGTGTCCAAGTGGGGGGGGTCTGCCTGCCTGCCTGCCTGCCTGCCTGCTTGCGTGTGTGCGTGCGTGCGTGTGTGAGTGATGGGCTCCGGGCTGCCGTCTCCTCAGAAGGGCTGGGAGCCACTCAGCAAATGGGGCGGCTGGCAAAGGCTCAGAATCCATCAGGCCTCATTATGGGCTCACCACCTCCTTGACACCCTCCCTCCTCTTCCTGTCACCCTCCCTCCTCTTCCTGCCACCCTCCCTCCTCTTCCTGTCACCCTCCCTCCTCTTCCTGTCACCCTCCCTCCTCTTCCTGTCACCCTCCCTCCTCTTCCTGTCACCCTCCCTCCTCTTCCTGTCACCCTCCCTCCTCAGATGCCAGGGCAAACATGGCTGAGAAGGGAAGCATGGCTGTGTACAGCATGAGGAGGGGGAAGGAAGAGGGGTATGGGTCTATGGAAAGGAACATACTTGTTTACAGGTGGCTTAAAGATGGGGAGGAAGCTGTGCGATGAAAAAGGCTTGGCTGTTTAAGATGGGGAGGGTCTGTGGCCACCCAAGTCTGGGATGGTGGATGTGCTGTGTGGATGTGGATGTCCACTGTGGATGCCCTCTGTGGATGTGGATCTGGATCTCCTCTGTGGATGTCTTCTGTGGATGTGCACTGTGGATATGGATGTCCTCTGTGGATGTGCACTGTGGATATGGATGTCCTCTGTGGATATCTTCTGTGGATGTGCACTGTGGATATGGATGTCCTCTGTGGATGTGCACTGTGGTTATGGATGTCCTCTGTGGATATCTTCTGTGGATGTGCACTGTGGATATGGATGTCCTCTGTGGATGTGCACTGTGGTTATGGATGTCCTCTGTGGATATCTTCTGTGGATGTGCACTGTGGATATGGATGTCCTCTGTGGGTGTGCACTGTGGGTGTGCACTGCGGGTGTGCACTGCGGATGTGCACTGTGGGTGTGCACTGCGGATGTGCTCTGCGGGGCAGTTTGGCTGGAATCAGGTGTCATCTGAAGATGAAGTCCTGGCTGGTAAACAATATTGGAGAACATCTGTTGCTTCTCACAACATGGGGCCAGGCCAAGCACCACCCCCCCCCCCCCCCCCCCCCCCCCCCCCCCCCCCCCCCCCCCC